>MU223535.1:1901855-1970693 GCA_018584345.1 Thuja plicata
AATTAAATAGGCTAGGGGAATGGGTTCATTGCAAGTGGGTAATTGATTTAGGGATTTATTTAATTCCTTTATAATTAAATACCATAGCCATGTTTGATTTTGATTTGATTTAATTGGTTTGAATTGATTTAAATCATAGGCTATAATAGTTAATATAATTCAGTGATAAAAATCACCTAGGACATTAAATTGATTCGAAGAATTATGTCAAGCAGTAATAGAATCATTTGGACATAATCGAGGGTTTGATCACACATAGGGAAAATAGGGTCCATAGTTGGAACAAACCAAATTTAGGTGGTTACATTTGCCCCTCTTTGAATTGATGTGCGAGCAGCGCATTGATTCAAAGAAATTTTTTTATTTTGACTTCAGAAAGATTGAGAATTCCTTTCTTGGTTGTCAAATGAAATGTTGATGAGATTAGTCTCGCACTTGATTGAACAAAAATTAAAAAAATTGATTTTGAACTTGGTTGTCGTCCAAAAAAATAATAAAAGATTTTAAAGGTACCAATTGTGAACTTGGTTGTCGTCCACAAATTGATAATACTGATTCTGAACTTTGTTGTCATCCAAAAAGCCAGTATGAAGCTGCCAGGAGCTTAATAAAAATCTTTTAAAAATGAGGAAACACGAGATATCCAGCTTATGAGAACCAAAGCTTTCTATCCAACAGTTTCAAATTTAGTCAAAGAAAATGTTATGCACCTAGTTTGTTTTGATAATGAAGTCATTTTAATGTTGTTTTGAAAAAAAAATTAATTGATGATAGTGTGATCATGCCCCCTCGGGAATGAAATTGAAGGAAAAGAATAAAATCCATCAGTTGAAAAACGTATCACTGGCAGGAAGCGGTTAGGTCAAGAAAGAATGGATTAGAAGAAGTGAAGGAAAGAAGGTGTGTTTTAAAAAAAAAAACACGATTATCAAGTTAATTATGTGAAAATGGGAGTGATAAGACTGATAAAATGATGTTAGACCAAGATGGATAGTAAGATGTGTAGTATTTACTGATGTTAGGAACAAATGAAGTAAATTCACAATTTTCAGAACTACCACAAAATTGGTATCATGCTGCTCAAAACATCTTAGGCACCTTTGATTTGGTTCCCGATTTATCAGAAAGAGAACAGAAATGAAGTTGTAGTTGTCTGAGAGGAGTTTTGGAACTCCTAAATGTCTCAAAAGACCCATATAAGCCTCAGAAATTACCATTTTACTATTCATTTTCACTTTTAGCCATAGTAATTCAGAGAGCTCTACAGAGAAGATGGTAGTCCCTGTGAGGAAGCACCATTTTGAGATTAGTTATCGACATCAGCGTCCAGCTGACTACCCACCGTTGGTAAGTGCTTGATAAACTACCCTGTGAATTTTACAATTTTCAATTTTAAGCATTTTTGTGGCATTTATAGCCCTTTTAATTTTGAATCACATCTGGGATTCTGGATCGCAACCTGTGAATCCCATGTCACATTCGGTTTTTCATGGATCACATCTGGTTTTTCTGGATTCCTGCGTCACATCCGGTATTTCCCAGATCGCATCCAGTTTCATTGTTTTTGTCATGTTTTTAGTGAAAACCCATCAATGCATCGCATCCTATTTTCTTAGGGTCACATCCCGCATTTAGGATCGCATCCTGTATTTCAAGGATCGCATCCTGTGAACTCAGTCGCATCCTGTATTTCCAGAATCGCATCTAGTTAAGAGACTTAGAATTTCAATCTTTCTGACTTGTTTGCGTGCTGCAAACTTGGAATTACTTAGCTGATTAGGAGTCTACCACTTTGTAGATAGGATACTGATGTATTGTCATTTTTGTCCAAAATAGGCCCAGTTTGAGGTAGTCACTTTTTGCGGTACTTACCCTGCACATGTACTTGCATTGTCTGGATGGTTGTCAGATGAGGAGCAGACTACCATGATCCGATGCGGATTGCACTCGTTGATGGGTTTACCCGAGATTGGGGTAAACCATGGGTTGTTGACTGATTTGGCCAAGAGATAGCACTCAGAGCACAACACCTTTCACTTACCAACTAAAGAGATTATAGTGACCCTGGAGGACGTCTAGAGGATACTTTAGGTACCGATGATCAGACATGAGGTACATTTTGAGTCGACAGCGGCCGTAGCAATTGGTGTTGCACGGAGATATTTCTAGGATGACACCATAGATCAAAGATATCTATTGTGGGATTACATGGTCGATCATTACGATCATTTATCAGTTTATCTAGCAGGTCTAGTAGGTGGTATCTTGATGCCTGATAGGGGCCAGCATGGATTCATGGTCGGCTGGGTAGATATGACAGAGAAGATGGTGACCCACCGTCATAGATTTTCTTGGGGCAGCTATATCCTAGCCCATATGTATAGAGAGCTTCATGAGATAGTATACCACTATACTCAGAGCATAACTGTAGGCATTCTTATCCTTCAGATCTGGGCCTAGGAGTACATCCCTATGACACGGTCGATTGTAGACAGATAAAGCACTCCCGAGTAGCCATATGTTTATATGTATGCAGGTCTTCTCCAGCAGCCCCATCTGGGCAAGATTGAGTACTGGCACTAGTTTTTTGATGATATGATAGAGGTTGTTTGGTGACCCTATTTAGATTATGAGGTGTGGACATCAGATTCCTAGTAGGTGCCTTATTTATGTCAGAGCCAATAACTTATTGGTAGGACCAAATATGTCATAGAGAAGTTTGTGATTAATAGAGTGCTGAGGCAGTATGATTGGCGACAAGGAAGGACAGAGGATATTACCGTATACACCCAGACCAGAGATGAGACACCATTATGGGGTGCACAATTGACATATGAGATAGCACACCAGGAGGTCTAGGATATAGTAGGAGTAGATTGGGATCTCCGTCCCAATGTAGCTGATGTAGGTGTGTCAAATGGTTATGCTACTGAGAGGCTTCAGTACCCCTTTCCTCAGTTCATTGTTCTTGAGGATATTATTCCTCGTATAGAGGGGCCCTTAGATTATGATCCAGATGATCAACCAGCCAAGGGTAGAGGAGGTGCACAGAGAGACATTGCTCTCGGTAGGCATGGAGGGCATGATGGTGGTAGGGATGGAGGTAGGGATGGTAGAGATGTTAGGCGTCCTCCTCCTGATGATGGTCCTAATGGAGATAATAGAGGAGGTGGTGGCAAGGCCATTGATACAGGGGGAGCTAGTGGTAGCAGGCAGGGTAGGTGCTAGAGGTTTAGGTTTGTGGCCCCTCAGAGAGATACTGGTACATTGCTTACAGGGGAGCAGTAGTGACAGAGGCATCAGAGGTCACAGGATAGACCACCCGATATAGGATAGGATAGGTCCCAAGATCAAGATGCGGGAAAAGATGGAGATCCGTTGTCCAGATGTGAATAGGAGAGGGAGCAGCTCTGAGCCAGGATTACAGCTTTAGAGGCCAGAGTTACTACTACTGATGCCTTACTGGCAGATAGGGATATATAGCTTGAGCGGATGACAGCAGAGAGGGATAGGCAGGGGGAGATTCTTAGAGTTGAGAGAGACGCACATGCCTGGATAGCAGTTCATTAGGGGTAGAGGGCCACTTATTATTATGCCCTATATCATGTAGCAGTGCCTAAGGGTCAGAGCACACCTTCCTTCTCACGAGTGACTCAGTAGTCAAAGGGGGACATGCCGCCTCCAACAGCTCCTTTTGTACCACCTCCTCCTCCTCCTCCTGACCAGGGAGAGGGGGCGGGATAGAGTTGACATTTTGTATCATTTTTATGACATGTATATCTTGAGATCATATTTTTATATCTGGATCCTGCTGAGATCCCCTCTTTTGTATATGACATTCATACATGTATATCTGATTCATTTTGGCTCACTGATACTCTGATACTCTTTATGCATATTGCTCGATATTTTGATTTGTACCATGTTTATGATGATATATATATCGGATGTTGCATCTTGTTTCTGACATGTTCCATGATTTCCCTTTGCTTTCATTGGTGTGATAAAATGTATCTTTTGCACATGTGATGATATCTTGGTCTCTTAATGAGTTCATTTTTAGATGATAACATCATTTTATGATTGGATGTGACGAATCATTACTGATATAAATATGTTTTAAATGATACTTATGTGAAAATGCAAATGAATTTTCCTTTTTGATTTTTTGGTTGTGCCAAATAGATGTATGGATGCACGTTAGGATGAACAAGTAAAAATGCAATACATGGATGCTTTATTTTTGTATTTTCTTGTTTCTTCCTTTCAATGAATGCAAAATGTATGCTATGGATGTGCAACAATATTTGATATCAATAATATGAATGATGTAATTATTTTGATTGGTAGAAGAAGATAGAAATCATTTTTTAGCACAAAATTCCTTATGCTTTTATTCCTGTTATAAATGCATCATGCAATCTCTAAATGCAGCTATATGCAGACTCTTAGGACTTGTCACTGATTAGAAAATATTGCAACATTTTTATCATCATTGGGCACTTTTTTGAATGGATACCACCTGATAGTACAACCATCACTAATACCCACTGATATTATGAAAGTATGAATACTATGTTTTATTGAAATGTCAGAAATGGACTTAGGCATCAAGGCATAGAAGCCAAGATAAAAATAATCACCTTCCTTTTAATATACTAGATTCTAATTAAGGCAAGATATTGGACCCACAATGACCTTGAAAATTCATATCCTTGGGTATATTATGATTCGTATACCTTAGTGAGAATCTGGGTCAGAAAACAGACAAGGAAATTGTTTCAACCTCACTGGAGTTCACACATAACGAAGATCGAGATATATCTGGCTATCCACCCATAGTGGCATCTCTTACCATAAACATCCAAGTTAGGTGAAATTTATAGGATCATTTGGAACAATCACCATATGCAGAAAATCAAGAAAACATTATGCCCCCTATCCTTGTGACTCTTTGTCTTTGCGCAGATGTCATTGAGCAACTAACAAGACATAATAAATTATCAATTGAGAATCAATCAAATAAAATTTATAATTACTTAGATGCCCCTAGTTGAAAACATCATCAGGTCATAAAAGAATCATAATCAAACCAATATCAAAGTGTGTATTTAAGTAGTACTTGTTCATTCATATGTCAACACAGTAGAGATTCATCAATCAGAAAATTGTAATATAAGCAATATGGTGTTCCATTTCTATGCATTGATAGGATAATTCGTTCATGTTTGCAATCCAATATAGCCCTGTAGGAACTCTGTGAATGTAAATGTCATGTCTGATGTTTTGAAAAGACACCCTTGTTTTGGAAAGTGACATTGTTGTGCATGTATCAAGAAAGATTGTGTTTGTGAGGCAAACCATCCTAGAGAAACCTAGCAACTGCAACTGACTATGCCAACAAAGATGCCCCCAGTGTAGAATGACTTATTCCTAAGACATAAAGATAGACAAATCCCAAGCGGGGATAAGATAGTCATTTAGGAAAATGAAGTCAACATATGAGCACAAGAAAAATTATGAAGGACTTTGTATCAGTAGTGCATTGATAGATGGAGCGTAGAACATAAGTGACGCCTGATTGCTAGGTTTTCACCACTTGGCAAGATCTTTTCTTTCTTTTTCTTTTTGCTACCGAGATGCCTATTTTACCAAGTGCTCATCAAGGCACTTTTCTCTTTTTCAATTTTTTTTCTATTTTTGCTTTTTTGAATGTTTTTGTAGTATCAAGGTGCCTGTTTACAAGGTTTTCACCAAGGATACCCTTTTTGTAGGATCTTTTCCACTATTCTTGGATTTCTTCAGGATTAATTTTTTGAATGTTTTTGGGATTTTGCAAGAACTATTTGTTGTACAGGCTCTTCTAGTCAAACATTAAGCGTAGAACCACTTCAAATGTAGAGTGTTGATAGGATCTAGAAGAACGTCTCCCTTAGGTGTAGCCAACTGATAAGCTCCAGTCCCAAAAGTAGCAGTGATAACATAAGGTCCTAGCTAGTTAGGTTCAAACTTTCCTTTCTACTCCCTGTTAGGCTAGTTCTTAGGATTCTCCTTGAGGATGATATCTCCTACTTCAAATTTGCATGGTTTAACCTTTTTATTGTAACCTTTGGACATACGTGTTTGATATACCTTGAGGTGATCAAACGCTTGTTTTTTGCGCTCATCTAGCAAGTCCAGAGAATTCACCCTATCTATGTGGTACTGCTCGTCACTAACTAGTCCTTGTAAAGATATCCACAAAGATGGAATTTCAAGCTCAATGGGTAGCACTGCTTCAGTGCCATAGACTAGAGAAAATGGCATGGCTCTAATTGGTGTTCTTATGCTTGTTCTGTAGGCCCAAAGTGCCAGATTTAGTTGTAGATGCAAGTCCCTACCAGACTTACTCACAGTTCTATGTAGGATTTTGAGAATATTCTTTTTTGATCCCTCAGCCTATCCATTACCTTGAGGATAATAGATTGAGGAGCAGTGTTGAGTAATATGAAACTGTTCACAAAGGTCATCAATGTCTTGATTTTTAAATTGGCCCCCATTGTCTATTACAATTGAAGAGGGTATCCCATATCTACAAATAATGTAGATTAGAATGAACATAGCCACCTATTTGCCAGTGGCTTTGATTAGTGACACGGATTCAACCCACTTTGTGAAATACTCAGTGGCTGTAATGATAAACTTGTGTCCATTTGAAGAGTTGGGATATATTTGTCCAACCAAGTCAAAGGCCCATTACTAAAATGGCCAATGTGTTATGAAAGGTATAAGTTCTTTGGCAGGAGCATGGATAAGGTTTCCATGTGTCTAGCATTTAAGACATGATTTTGAAAATTGAATAGCATCTCTCTCCATGGTAGGCCAATAATAGCCTACTCTGAGTAGTTTCTTGGCTAATGAAAATTCGTTCAAGTGTGATCCACATACACCTTCATGGACATCTTTTAATGCTAGATCAGACTCTTTGAGTTCTAAACATTGAAGAAGTGTACCATTGAGACTGCATCGATATAGGTTGTTAGTTATGAGGACGTAACGCGATGTTGTCCTAATCAGGGATCTTTTCTCATTTCTGGATAAATTGGTGGGAATGGTTTGGTCGGAAAGGTAAGCAATGATACTGGCATATCAAGATTGATCTCGGGTATTCAAGGTACATATTACCTGGTATTCAGGGGTATCAAAGGTAGGATAGGATATTTCTTCCACCAATAAATCATAGCGGAATTGATACTCCTCTAGTTGCAACATGGATGCCAAGGTAGCCATAGCATCTGCAACTTTGTTCTCTGATCTTGGTATCTGTTGGAAGGTGACGAAGACAAAGTACTTCTTCAGATCATCAACTAGTTGCTTGTAGGGCATCAAATTTTCATCTTTTGTTTGATACTCCCCATTGACTTGATTGATAATTAGTTGAGAGTCACCATACACATGTAACTCTATGATCTTCCATTCCATAGCTAGCTTGAGGTCATTGACCAATGCTTCATATTCTGAGATATTGTTGGTTCATGGAAACATTAATTTATAAGATTTGGAATTCTTGTATCCTTGTGGAGTTATGAAGAGGACCCCTACTCCAGATCCTTGTTGAGTGAATGAACCGTCAAAGTACATCTTCCAGGGATATTCAGTGCGATGCATGATTGTTTCATCAGGGAATTCAATTAGTAAAGGTTCATCATCCTGGAGTGGTGAGTCAGCCAAATGATCTACAAGTACCTATCCTTTGATAGCTCTCCATTATACATATTCATTGTCAAACTCACTTAGAATTAGGACCCATTTTGCCAAACATCCTGTTAATGTTGTTCTGCTCAAAAGATACTTTAGAGGATCGATCTTAGAAACGAGCTTCACTATATGAGAGAGCATGTAGTGTCTCAATTTTTGTGATGTGAAGATGACTGCTAAGCATACTTTTTCAATAATACTATAATTGAGCTCATAAGTGACTAGTGTTCTACTAATGTAGTAGATAGCTCGTTCTTTCTTTGTTTCATCTTCTTGTGCCATTAATACTCCTAGGGGTGTAGCTATAGCTGAAATTTATAGAAGTAAGGGTTTTCCATGAATAGGCACCATAAGAATAGGTGGAGTAGCTAGGTACCCCTTCAATTCTCTGAAGTTTGCTTCATAGTGTTCATCCCATTGGAAGGTAACCTCTTTATGTCGTAGCTTAGTAAAGGGTTGTGCCCTATCTACAAGTTGGGACATGAATCTCCTGATAGATTGGAGTCTCCCTTGTAGCATCCTTATTTGACTGATATTATGTGGAGGAGCCATCTCTACAATAGCTTTTACCTTTGCAGGATCTACCTTGATTCCTTTCGCGGATACTATGAATCCTAGGAGCTTCCCTGATTAGAGCCCAAAGGAACATTTCTTTGGGTTGAGCCTGAGTTGGAACTATTCCATTCAATCCAATATCTTTCTTAGGTCAGCAATGTGAGTATCTCTCTCCTTAGATTTATCCAATGTGTCATCGACATAGTCCTCCGTGTTCTTATGCATCATGTCATGGAATATTATTGTCATAGCTCTTTGATATGTTGCACCACCATTCTTTAACCTGAAAGGCATGACATTCCAGCAAAACGTGCCCCATGTACATGTGAATGTGGTTTTCTCTTGATCCTCAGGGGCGATCTTGATTTGATTATAGCCTGAGAATCCATCCATTAACAAATACATCTGAAAGCCTGTTGTAAGATCTATGATCATGTCAATGTTTGGTAGAGGGAAGTCATCTTTTGGACATGCTTTGTTTAGGTCTCTGAAGTCCATACAAATCCTGATAGATTTATCATAATTAGAAATGGGGACCACATTGAGATCCACCCTGCATAGGCAATGACTCAAATAAATCCATCTTTCAAAAACTTTTCTAGCTCTTCCTTTACCAATAATGCAACATGAGGATGCATTTTTCTAAGTTTTTACTTTACGGGCCTAATCCCAGGAGCTATAGACAAGTGGTGCATGATGAGATTAGGATCTAGCCCTAGCATATTAGTATAAGACCATGAAAAGTTAATCTTCTTCTCTTTCAAGAACTCTATGAATTGTACCTTCTCTTCTTCTAATGAAGATTGTGCTAGATGAACTATTTGAGGATTTTCAACAGTGCCCAAGTTTACTGGCTGTGTTGGTTCAATCAATACTGAAGATCTTTCCTAAAAGTGTTTTGGGAGGATATCAAGAGTCTCATCCTTTGGTGCCTCAGAAAGGTTTTCACCATTAGATACATCTTTTTTATTTACTATTTTGGGATCTGATACTACCACATAGTGGTTTTCACCATCAGTCCACTTCTTTTTATTTTTCAATTTTTGACTAAGAAACCTGATATCCTCCTATGACATGTTCTCACTCCTTGCATTGGTAGAAGAAGAGTAAGGTTCACAAGCATGGAGATAACAAGCTAGGGAGTGGTCATTAGAAAAGTTGAGGATAGGAGTAGGATTTTTTTCAGTCCAATCAATTACGTCGGGATGTACCAATGTTAGGGAGTCAAATTCTTGGAAGGACAGCATTGTGTTAGCATCAAGACCATTAACCAACATTACATGATCTATTAAGTTAATTTCTTCAATATTTAGATCAATAAGAGTGAGATCATCATTAAAAGGGTCATTTTTAGTCATATGTGGTTTGAACTCTAGCGACTCGTCAGTAGAAATCTCATCCTCCTCTCTCTGTAAATGGAGGTTTCTTGCTTGTGGCCTATTAAATTATTCTAGGCCTATGTATTCACCAGTGTCTCCATCAATGATCAGGGGAAGGAACTCTTCTTCTACTTCAGGAGGATCAGTATCCTTGAGAGGAGTGTCAAATTGTTTGCTAGGAGCTAAAGGAGCTACAAATATGTGAATTGTATCTATTCCAATATCTTCAGAGGTAAAAGATAGCTGATCCCATTCATAGTCATGAGAGTCCATGACATCATCATCAGATCTATTTAAGTGTTCAGCAATGGTTATCTGATGGACCTGGTTAGCTACTTGTAGATCAAAGTGGGGTAGATCAAGGACATGTGAAATTGTGACCAATTGCCCCCAGTTAGGATGTAGATTCTTTGGCTGGGGTATCTCTTAAGTGATTTTCGCTATGGTATCTCCTACCTCTTGAATGGGAGGTTGTGCTAGTAAAGGAGTGTGAAGATCCTATGGTACCTCAAAGCTAGGTATGTAGTGTTCTCCTTGATATGTAGGATTCTCTGTACCAACATGTAATAATCTTTCATAAGGCCATGGTTCTAGTACTATCTCATTTGTTTCATCGCTCCCTTTATCAGAGGTCAGGCTGCCTTTTGAAGTAGGTTTGTCAGATTGAGTTTTAAAACCAAGTCCTATTTTATCTCTATTGTTCCGGAACTCCATGGGTATAGGTTCAATGATCCCTCATATAGTGTCATTTAGAGGTCCCTTTCCTTTGTAACCCATCTATGTGAGGAAATCATACCCCTTTCCATACTATTCTGGGGATATCTTTACATGTTTGATCTCATATTCCACCGGTTCACCTTTGTAAAGTCATTCCAAGACTACCTGTTCTTCTGTGTTAACTGTAGAAGATGTGGATTCCTTTATCATGCCAGTTGCCTTGTGTACTTCTAGCTCTTTGGATGCTATGGGTGTGAATGTTGATGAAGGTTTTCCATAGGATCTCGGTGACATTGGAATTTCTATCAGTGTTTGAGTTAGGTCTAGCTTGTACTCTCCCATACCTATTTCTTCAGGTTTCAAGGTTTTTCTAAAACTCTTCATAACCATATCCTTGGTAGTTTCAGGAGCATCCACATCTATAGCCTCTTTGTTGTGTAGGATCATGCTACCTTGTTTGATATTGTTGCAAGTGTAGTTAGCATCTACAAGAATTGTCACTTCCACCCCATTATGTGGGAATTTTATGCATTAGTGATAAGTGGATGGTATAGCTTGCATTTTGTGAATCCATGGTCTCCCTAGTAGGATATTATAGGCCAAAGGTAAATCCAGAACTTGACATATGATTTTCCTCTCAATTGGTCCAACTCTGATAGGTAGAACAATAAGACCTCTGGAGGATCTTTCTTCCTCATCATAAGCTTTGATGGTTATCTTGTTTCTAGAGTCAATTGTTTGTTCTGAGAGACCCAATCTCCTGATTAGATCCAGTGTACAGATATTCAATGTTGCGCCTCCATCTATCAAAATGTGTCTAACATGGGATTTATGAATAAGGACCTCAATATGGAGGGGTTGATTGTGTGGATGGGTCAATGACTTGTCATCCTATTTAGAAAAGGAGAGGTAGTGTGGTGCTGAGATGTGATTGACCATCGCTTGGAACTTGTCAATGTCAATATCTTTTGGAACATTAGAAGCATGTAGAGCCTATTCTAGGATTTCCCTATGCACTGTGGATATTTTGAGCAATTCAAAAATAGAAATTTTGGCAGAGGTTCATTGCAATTGGTCTACCAAGTCATAATTTGCTCCGAGAATAGTGACCAGATGTTTTTCTATTGGTTTAGGAATAGTTACAATAGGAACCTTGGATGTTGACATTGATGTCAATTTTGGAGGTCCTTTGATTGAAACCTATGCTTGGCTCTATGTTATAGCATTTGAGTGGGATGAGACACCTTTAATTGTGACCACATTGATGGATTTAGTTTTAATATCAAGCATATTAATCACATTGTCATTTTTGGAATAGGTGTAGTTTACCTCATTACCCTTCCCTTTAGATGTTTCTCCTTGATTGTAATTAGGAAAGGGTTTGTTGAATGTTGTATGATCCTCATTGGTATTATGTCCATCTACTTTGATCTTACCTCCTTCGATGAGGTCTTGGATGAAATGCTTAAGCTTGAGGCAATTATTAGTCTTGTGTCCCTTGTTTTTGTGAAAGCCACAATAGGAATTATCATCCCACCACCTGGGTTTGACCATTGGTTCCCATGGTTTAGAATCGGGAATTGTAAGAACTTTGTTGTCCACTAGTGTTTTCAGAATAGTCTCAAGAGGCTCCCCCAAAGGAGTGAATGTTCTTTGGGGTTTCGAAGTCCATGTTCATTCCTTGTTGTTATCATTGTTTGCTTTTGGGACGGGAGGTGTTTCTTTAGCATCTTTGCTTGCTTGCATGACATTCGTTAGATTAAATTCCTTGGGTTTAGGATTAATGTTAGAGGTGTCAACTACTCCGTCATTAACAACATTCTTGTTTTGTTTCCACCATTTAGGCTTGGAGTTGGAGTTGTTGGTTTTGTTTTCATTTTGAAGGGTGATCTCCCCTCTTTTGACCATGACTTCCTGAATACGGAGAGCATTTTTAATCATTCTTTCAAAGCTAGGAGAGTCTTGAATTTGTAGAGCATAGTTCAATTCAGGCACTAGATTATTAATGAAGATATCCATCTTCTCCGTTTCAGGAATGGCCCTTGAATATCGTGCAAAATCCTTCCTCCATCTTTGTAGGAAGTGTGTGAATGATTCTCCAGTTCATTTTTTGGTGTTACATAGGTCCATCATAGTTATATCATGTTGGATGTTGTAGGAGTAATGTTGAATGAACCGTTGGATCAACTCCTCAAATGTCTTGACCTTAGGGTTTATTTTGAGAACCACTCCATGGCATTACCTCCTAGACTTCCTAGAAATAGTTGCATGAGGTATGTAGGTTCGTGCATGTACTTGATGCTTAGCATAGAATTCCCTTACATGATCATGGGGGTCATTTTCTCCCATGTACTTGTCATACTTTGGTCTTGCCACATTCGGGGGAAACGGGACCATAGTGATACTCTTGTCAAAAGGAAATGGACAAATGGTGTCCAAAGAGTATTGTGTTTTGGGTTTCTCCTTCTCTTGTTTGAGGTTTGTGAGCTCCGTTTGCATCAAATCGAGTTGTTTGCTGAGAATAGATATTGGGTTTGGTACCTCCTTTTCCTTGAGTTTTTCCACATCATAATCTTTAGGTAATTCGACACCTATGGATACTAGATGGAGGAAGTCTTTTTCTTTATCGTCATCAATTATCTGTTGCAATATCTTGTGGAATCATTTACTCTATTTGAGTTTTTTGTATTCATCTTCGGGGATCTCCTCTTCACTGTCTGATCCAAATGGATCACATTCAAACTTGGGTCTTTCTTCCTCCTCCGTGCCTTCAAATTTTTCGTGTTTGTTATCATTATAATCCTCAAAATCCTTACTCCATCCGTGAGTGTCACTATCCATTTGAGGGGTATCTAGATCAAGAAGGGAAGTGTGAGATGTTTCTCCTTGAAAGTGTGGTGGTTTAGGAGGCACTTTCGATCCTTTAGTTGTGTACTTTTTGCGTCTTGTGTTAACCATGAAGTTTGTTTCTCAACTTTGTTAATGTTTCCCAATAGTGCAAGTAAAGATTTTAGATCATTCAAGTGGGTGTGTCTAGGTAAAAGTAACTATTTGTTGTTGGTGGATGTAAATGACTCCAGTCTCAGAGGGTTAGAATGCCCTGATAGTGAGCTGGGAACCAAGTTGTTTGTAGGAAGTGGGTAGACCACACGTATTGAACTGATCGTGAAAGACTGACTAAGCACGTAATGTGGATGTTTCAAAAGTGTTTTGAAAATACAACAGGGAGACTAGAAGAGACAACAGTAATCAGCTAAAGAGATAAAAGGGTATCCTAATCAACAGAGACTTTCTAAGAAAAACTTCTACAAGTACCCACTGTCCTGAATGCAAGCTCCCAAATGCGAGCCTCTGATGGTACCAGATGCGATCCTAGAATCTGGATGTGACTATGTGCTGACTAAATGCAATCCAGAATACCAAATGCAATCCTAAACACTACATGTGACTTGGGAAATACAAGATGCGATTTTATGATGTCTTTGTCAGTTTCGGTCAGTTCTGAAAAGTTCATTTTTGAAGTGCGTGAAGTTGCTTGTTTAGAGATTACGTTAAGAGGTGTCGTAAGGTGTAAAAAAACTTGTACTCTAGGGTTTGAAATTTGTTGATTTTTTTGAGGAGCTTATCTTTTTAATGACCTTTTGAACACATCAAATAGTTTTGCATTATTAGGAGGGTGAAACAAACACTCATATTTTCCTATTTTCTAGGTGGAGGATGAAAATCTTTGCTCGTTGACTCAAGTACACACTCAAATGCTAATCAGAATATAGCCATCACCAAGCATGCAATGGATCTAGTCATGATGCTATATTAGCCAACTCCAAACACAAGTGAGGGCACAATATGACGAGTGTCTTGGGGCAATTACTTTTTTCCTTGCACAAAGATTATCACCCTTTCGGGGATGAATCGAGAATTCTTTTAGTTGAAGTTATTGTATATTATTGGGCAATCCATTCGAAACTGTCCCCCATAGAATTGCACAAGGCAAAATTCAGGCGTATATCCCTATGAGTACCCGAATATATGTAGTCTTGCAAGAAAGATTCAAGTGGCTCCACTCTACATATACCCAGATATGTTCAAGGAATGATGTCAAAATTCCAAGAACAAAACTAGTTCCATCTTCCGAGGCTTTGGCCTATAAGGAAGCAACTATTTATAGTGAGTTGGAAGGGTTGGCGTAAAACCTGTCCTCACTTGGGTCGTTACCGGGAGATTTTTTCCTCAATCAGCAGGCCCTCTACTGTTTAAATGTATGTAACCAGGATTGGTGAGCTTTGGATGTCTAGATTTCTGATTCTTCCGAAGAAGAGCATACTCTCCTAATCTAAACTATTTTCTCCCAAAACACGTAAAGAAAAGTTCATTCCTTCAAGCTATGTTGAGCTCGATTTAGTTTGTTCCTATTTAAGAAAAAATAGGATTTGGTTGAAAAGGAAAGTTGTCTTGTTCAATTAACCACAAAATTTAGTGAGTTGCTTGTTCAATTTCTTATTCCAAAAGAAATTATATGATTGAACTTGTTCTTTGATCCCACATATTTAGTGATTTATGTTGTTCATTTACTGTTCCAAATTGAATTAGACAATGTGTTTGGTTTTTCAGTTAACTCCAAATTCCGTTCAATCCATAAACTGATGTATGAGTTTCTGATTTTCCTTAAAAAGGAAAAGAGCATAATCCTCTAGTCATTTTAGTGATAGATTGGAACATGTATCTTAATTTGGAAAGCAAGGAAAATAGAATTCAAGATGGGGGGTTGGCAACTTGTAAAACTGAGCTAGTATCTGTTTAGTTCAACTCCCATGAAAACCTCAAAAAACAACCTGCAAACACTTGTTAAGCTGCAAGATGCCAAAAACACAACTTGTTGAAATGTTAGAGTTAGGCAAATGAAATGCACAAACTTTCTAACCAAATGCGAGCTTAAAATTCTACTGAATGCGATGCAGCATACTGTATGTGAGCTTCCTTACCAAATGCGATCCCATGCTTACCAGATGTGAACCTAAACCAAAAATGACCCAGGAAATCCCAGATGCGAGCCTCATTTTCCATGGTGCGAGGGTGTATATGTTGGATGCGATCTTGAAAGGTCAAAAATGATCCTGTAACAGATTTTTGGGCATGCAAATTAGTAAAAAAGTGATAGAAAATGAGGCCAAGTTGGAAATCTTGCCCCACGGTGGGTGCTTGAAATGTGTGTGTATATTTTGTACCTGATAAGAAAGACACAACACCTCAATAGATCATTGCATTAGCTCAAAAAGGTTAGATAAGCATGTAAAACCAACTAATATCGACCTATTTCCTTCTAACTAAGAAGAGTGTGATTAGTAACATAATAGCCCTCAGATTATGCTACCATCAGTGACATATACGACCTAGCATGAAGGATTTTAGTTTAAAACAAGCTAAATGATGAGAAAACATGCATTCTAGCTCTAAGAATGGAGATAACAATGTAAAAGCATGAATTATGAAATAAAATATGAGTCTAAGCTTAATCTAACAGCATAACAATGCATTTTCAATATAGGATGAAGGCTCTTTTGCTCTCAAAAATGGCTTCTATTTATAGAAGAATGAGAGAGAGAGAGGGGAGACAAGGCTCATTAATGAGTTGAGGGACTTATTAATAGTGGTGTAAGAACCATTAATGCCTTGAAAATTAATAAGGCATGGAGGAGACACAGGCTTAAGGTGTCTTCATTAATGAGGCATTAATGAAAGCCTTAAAGAAGCATGGGGAGTGTGTAAGGTTCAACTTGGCAAGTTGGTCCCTTAAGAAAGTCAAGCTTGAGAAAGTGGACTTTCTCAAGTGGGTTGACTTGTTAATCATTTCCTAATGGAATGTGACAACATTAGGAGGTGGGTTAGGGTTAGAATTTAGGATTAGGATTAGATGAGCAAGGGTGAATGGGTTGAGAAGGGTTAGAACCCAGGGTAGAAGTGGTTGAGATAGGTTAGGTTGAGGTTTAGGAGAATATTAATTAAATGAATTAAACTTATTTAATTCATTCAAAAATATAGGAATTAATTATTTAAACAATTTAATTTCCTTTTAATAATTAGGGGACTATAGCCTTTTTAATTAAATTAAATAGGCTAGGGGAATGGGTTCATTGCAAGTGGGTAATTGATTTAGGGATTTATTTAATTCCTTTATAATTAAATACCATAGCCATGTTTGATTTTGATTTGATTTAATTGGTTTGAATTGACTTAAATCATTGGGCTATAATAGTTAATATAATTTAGTGATAAAAAATCACCTAGGACATTAAATTGATTCGAAGAATTATGTCAAGCAGTAACAGGGTCATTTGGACATAATCGAGGGTATGATCACACTTAGGGAAAATAGGATCCATAGTTGGAACCGACCAAATTTAGGTGGTTACAGCTGACAATTTACAGGTGCTCACATGTAAGTAGTGAGAAATTAGCTTCCCAAGAAAAACCCATAAATGAACTATGTTTAAATTTGATTAAATTTTTGAAATGCTGGGATAAATGAACTATGTTTGCCCAAATTATTTTTTATGTTCTTTGTTCGTACCCAAAGGATATATTTGAAATAGAAACAAGGGAAAGTCTAGGCTTAAAGAAGTAAATTTTGCATCACTACATGTAGTCGTTACAGCAGCATGTGCCACCTTCAGCATAATATGATCACTAGACAGGTCTGTATGTCTTCTACTTTTAAGCTGGGTTGTTTCCATTCTTGTTTTAAATTTGGGTGATCCTTGCTATCCAAATTATACCAATACTTTTATAAGAGATTTTCCCTTTTGTTTCAAACAAAAACTATCGAGTATTATCATTTTCATGACTTCTAAACCCTCTTTTTATAAAAATAATGCACTGTATAGAATTTTAAATTTAAATTGAGGAATTGCTACTGAGGGCTTTAAATGGATAGTTGTTAATGTCTCATGATTTACTCCTGCACTATATCTCTAGAAAAACAATTTAAATTTTAAAATTAAATACTTTAAGCAACTGTGAAATAAACCCTGGAAGGAAAAAATGTCGTTAAGGACTTCTAAGAAAGTACCAAATATTTTTTCTTTTCAAAAATCTAAGTCATGTTAGTCTGAAGAACAAGAGATGCAGGGAAGACTAAAAATAATAATTGCAAGTGAATACTGCCATCATATTTTTGGATAGAATTAAAAGAACCTAGTTGAATTAATATCATTTTATTTTAGATTTGTGTGTGAATTATTTCTTCCTATGTAGATGATAAGTGGTGCAGTGCACCCATGACTATCACTTATTGATTGTCATTATGCAAGATTCATGTTTGTAATAAATAGATTGATCTTAGAGGATCATCCTATTTTTCTTTTGGGTCCATGTTTGTGGTCAAGGATCTCTTAGGCAATTCTATGAGCCTAGAGATTCCTTAGGCCATTTGGATCACCTAGTTAGGCTTAAGTTGCTTTAAGCATGTTTTTATGTTTTTAGGAGTCCTTAGTGTTAAACATTTGGATCCATGTCATTTTAAGCATATTATGTCAATTTTATAGGATCGGATTCATTCCAAAAGTCTCCGAGTGCAAAAAGACAAGATTTTTCCAAATGTTGAAAAGTTGCCAAAAAGTTTCTCATGCAACTTCCAAAAGTTTCTTGAGAGTTGCAAGATAGAAGCCCAACAGTCATGGGGAATTTTGGATCGATCTAACTTCACATATGAATTATTTTTAAGTGTTTACTTAGAACCTAGATGGTTATAAGTTATGTATTGAATTTTTGATGCATTTGGAATGGAAGATGAAGAGTTTTTCTGAGCATTTATGAGTTGTACGGACGTGTTTGGTGTGATCTCTAACAACTAAGTTGATGTTTTCAAGTTCTTATGTGTTATCATAACTTTCCAATTGGTTTTAAGTCATTTAGTTTTCTTTTTAGGTGTTTGAGATTCAGTTTTCCAAAAATAGAAACACATTTCACTAATGGAGTCCTAACTTACATTATGTCTAGTGGAATTCACTAATATCATGTAAAGTGCAAGTTAGGATGGTATATTTAAGGATTATAGAAGCTCAGAAGATGGATCGAAGGGTAAATCCCTCATGCATCAAGCCCTAGGCTGAATATCTCAATGTATTCAGCCTAGAATGAAGGAGAATGAAGTATTGTGTTTGTTAGATAGTTTGGTTGAGTGAACTAAGAGTGGATTTGATTTTTGAGGAGTTAGTTGAAGAGGTCTGAAGAACTTTTTCAATCCCATGCACCCAATTTCTAGTACTTGCTTTGATATCCAAGCTCAATTAGGTCTGCAAACTTGGTGAGTGTTAGGTGTTGCTAGAGTGGAGTTGGAGTGTAGGGCTTTGGGGTCTGACATAATTTCCAAAAGGGTATTTATATATATCCTTATTTTCCTACAAGGTCATCGAGAGGAAAAGTTAAGTCCAAATAACCACTTGGATAAACCTACAAGGAATTCTAGGACAGTCCTAGATAGGTACTGTAGGGCAGATGGAGGGCCAAACCAAAGGGTGATTTTTGGTCCCCGTGACATAAGGAAGGTTTCCTAATAATTATTTTGGGTTTGTGGAGTCACTGGTGAAGACTTCTATTTTTTGGCTTGGAATAGGGCTAGTGTCCCTAAAGCTCAAAAGTGCAAGATATTGAATTAAATTGTATTCAATTGGAAAGAGTTGAGAAGTAGTTCTACCACCTTGAATAGGTAGAAGACATGGTGTAAGAAATTATCTAGGATCCTAGGAGGGTATAAGTTGACTTGGGTGTCTCATTGAATACAAAGGAAAAAGACTACACTTCTTGCTATCACCTCTGCATTAGGTGGTATCAGAGCCTATAAAATCTCTTGGGAATAAGAATGGCAGAGAAGTTTGATGATACTGATAGAGAGATCCCTATGAGGGTCACCAAAATGTGGCTATCCAAGATTTTGAGGGATAAGGAAGCTAAGAATAAGAAGATGGAAGAAAAAATAGAGAAATTGAAGAGTTCTCAGATAAGTAGAACTACTAGTGATGATTCAGAATCAAACAAAGAAGAAGAAGAGGAGACTGATACAGAGAGGAAAAGAGTGCCAGAAGAGAAAAGGATATTATAATCTTTGGAGAGAGTGGGTAGGAGAGATAAAAAAAATAGACCTACCAATGTTTATGGGAAATATGGACCCTGAAGAATCCATGAATTGGGTGGAGGCCCTAGAAAATTATTTTGAATGTGAGGATATCCCTATCTCACAGAGAACAAATATTTCCAAGTCTAAAATGAAAGGACCTGCACTAAGTTGGTGGAACTTCCTACAAAGGGAGAGGGTAGAGAAAGAAAAGGATCCTATAACCACATGGAAAAAGATGTTGAGAGAAATCAAGAAACAATTTGTTCCTAAAGACTATGAGGTAACTCTACATAAGAAGTTACAAAATTTGAAGCAAAAGGATCTTGATGTGGGATCTTACATTGCTAAATTCCACAAGATCTCTATGAAGACAAAGACCCATAAAAGTGAGAAACAAAAAATTTCTAGATACATGAATGTGCTTAAGTATAGTATTCACGATGAACTAAGTTTGTTTTGTCCCTAATCTGTACACCAGTGCTATCAGATGACTATGAAGATTGAAGAGAAACAAAAGATGAGAGGAGAATAGAATAATAGAGGAAGGGGAAATGGTTTTAGAGGAGGTAGATGAAGGTTTCAAGGAAGAGGATCATCTCCAAGACCATGGGGATAATATAATCACCGAGAGTATGATAGAGAGAAGAATCACAAAGGTAATTTTAGAGGGGGTAGAGGCAATAGAAGAGGAAGGTCAGGAGGTAGAAGTACCTCTATTTTCACTAGAAAGTCTTTCTCCTAAAATCAGATTGGTCACCAATCTTTTAGATGCCCAAACAAGGCTAGCACATCAGGAGGAGATAGGAGAGTCCAACTCACCCAAGATGAGGACTATCAAAGCATGAATTCCTATCACACCACTACATCTAGACTTGCAGACCCTAAACAAGGAGAGTGCATAATGTTCAATAGAACACTCTTGAAGGTGCCAATTCCCAAAGAGCCTCCATAAAGGAAGAGTCTATTCTGAACTCACTGCAAGGTACTTGGTAAAATTTGCAAAGTTATTGTTGATTCTGGTTCCATAGAGAATTTACTTTCTAATTGAATGATAGATAATATTGGTTTGAAGAAAATACCCCATCCAAGCCCCTATAAAGTATCTTGGCTTAATAAAGACCAACAAACTTTGGTAGATGAACAATGTTGGGTAGAGTTTCAAGTAGGAGAATACAAAGATAAATTCTTGTGTGAAGTTTTGAATATGGATGCATTTCATCTTCTCCTAGGAAGGCCTTGGAAATATGATGTTGATGCTCAACATGGGGGTGAGAAAAATGTGTACAATTTAACTAAGAATGGGATTAGTTACACTATGACACCCATCCCTGATTCTGAGAAAGACAAAGCTCTAAAAAATAGTGTTACCTTAGTGGGAGAGAAGGAATTTTTTAAATTCCTTAAGGAAAGAGACAAACCTTGTTTTTCCATCATAGTAAAGCCCAAAATAGAGCCTAAAAGGATACCAAAAGGTCAAGAACCTCAGAGAAGTTTTGGCCCCAAATAAGTACAAGATTTGTTGAACAAATACAAAGGAATAGTTGCAGACCAGAGCACTGATGTTTTTTCACCACAGAGAGATATTAGCCACCTCATACCTGGTTCTACCTTGCCAAATAAGGCTGCTTACAAGTTGACCCCTGACCAAAATGTAGAAGTTGCAAGACAGATTCAAGAATTGATGGAGAAAGGTTTCATTAGGAAGAGCATAAGCCCTTGTGCAGTCCCTGCAGTCCTAGCACCTAAGAAGGAGGGTACATGGAGGCTATGTACTAACTCTAGATCCATCAATAGTATAACCATAAGATATAGGTTTCCTATGCCAAGGATAGAAGATCTCATGGACTGTCTAGGGGGAGCAAATTATTACTCAAAAATTGATCTAAAGAGTGGGTATCATCAAATAAGAATCAGAGAAGGGGATGAGTGGAAGGCAGCTTTCAAAACCAATCAAGGGTTGTTTGAATGGGTAGTGGTGCCCTTTGGTCTCTCTAATTCTCCTAGTAATTTTATGAGATTGATGAATGAGGTCTTTAAGCCTTTCATAAATCACTTTGTTGTTGTTTACTTAGATGACATATTGATCTTTAGAAAGGATAAAGATGAGCATTTGATACATCTAGACATGGTAATGAAGAGAATACATGAATAAAATTTGAGGATAAATTTGGAATAATGTGTGTTTATGCAAGAAGAATTGATATTTCTTGGCTTTGTCATATCCAAGGGTGATTTGAAAATGGATCCTTCCAAGGTTGAAGCCATACTAAATTGGCCCACTTTGAAATATTTCAGTGAGGTCAAAAGTTTCCATGGGCTAGCTAGTTTCTATTGGAAATTTGTGAAGAATTTTAGTGGGGTGAGTGCACCAATGATAGATACTATCAAAGAGGGAAGGAAATGCAAGTTTGTATGGATTGATGTTGCAGACAAGTCCTTTAAATATCTGAAAAAAAGGTTCTCTCAACAACCTTTTTGACACTGCATGATTTCCATAAGGTGTTCACCATTGAATGTGATGCTAGTAAGAAAGCTATTGGGGGTGTTCTCAGTCAAGAAGGGAGACCTATGGTATTCTTTAGTGAAAATCTTAATGAAGCTTAAAAAAAAGTACTCTACCTATGCTTTGGAGATGTATGTTATGATCCAATCATTGAGAAAGTGGAGGCATTACTTATTACCAAAGGAATTTATTGTATATACTAAAAATCATGCATTGAGTTTTCTTAATAGGTAGGAGAAGCTAAACCATAGACACCTCAAGTGGATGGAGTACTTGCAAGCATTCACTTTCACCATAAAACACAAGAAGGGGGTAGAAAATAAGGTAGATGATGGATTAAGCAGAAGGAATTTGGCCATACAAGAAGTGACCTTGGAAAGTGTAGGTATCTCTGTCCTGAAGGACATGTATCCCAATGATGAAGACTTCAAGGAAATTTATAAAGTTTGTTTGGAACTAGGAGATAGATATCACACTGATTTTGTAGAATATATTATTCAAGAAGGATTGTTGTTTAAAGGGATTCAATTGTGCATCCCTGATTGTTCCATGAGGGAGAACATTGTAAAAGAGAAGCATTATGGATGTCTATCAGGCCACTTTGGTCTTGACAAGACACTTGAGCTAGTAAGAAGGTTATATTTCTGGCCCAAGATGCAGACTGAGATAAGGAGATTTGTGGAGTGTTGTCTAATTTGTCAAAAATCCAAAGGCACTAGTTCAAAAAGGCTTGTACACACTATTACCCATTCCCAAAAAACCTTGGGACTCCATCAACATGGATTTTGTATTGGGTCTTCCAAGGACAAAGGCAGGCTATGACAGTGTTTATGTGGTTGTAGACAGGTTCTCCAAAATGGCACACTTCCTACCTTGTAATCCTACACATGATGTCTCAATTATTGAAGGGCTAGTCTTCAAGGAGATTGTAAGACTCCATGGTTTACCACTCACCATTGTTTCAGACAAAGACCCCAAGTTTTTAGGATATTTTTGGCATACCTTATGGAAGAAACTTGGAACAAATCTATATATGTCATCTACCTACCATCCTCAATCAGATGGATAGACTAAAGTCATCAACAGGTCTTTGGGAAACTTGCTAAGGTTTCTAACAAAGGAGTACGAAGTGGCATGGGACTCAATCCTTCCACAAGTAGAGTTCACCTATAATGATTCTATCAACAAAAGTTCAAGAATCATCCCCTTCCAAATTGTCTATGGATCCCACCCTAGGGGTGTCTTGGAACTAAGAAACATCCAAAATTTTGGCCAAAGGAGTGCTCAAGATGAGGATTTTGCAAAGGTAATGAAGTATATCCATCAACAAGCGAAAGATAGACTGTAACAAACCTCTGAGAAGTATAAAAAAGTAGTAGATGTTAAGAGGAGAGATTTCCATTTCAAGGTTGGAGACATGGTCATGGTTCACTTGAAGAAAGAAAGACTACCCAAGGAAGAGTACACCAAGTTGGTGATGAAAAAGATTGTCCCCTTCAAAATCTTGAATAAATGTGGAAATAACGCATATAGAATTGAATTACCTTCAACCATTGGTTTATCCCCCATTTTCAATGTAGTTGACCTATATCCATACAAAATTCTTGTTACCGATGTCTCCATTGCAAATGCTCAAGATCTTCCATATGACAAGGAGCTACAAGATCTACCAAAACCACCAACACAAGAGATTGACTACATACTGGACAAGAGGATAGCCAAAAAAACTAGGAGGTCCACTTTTTATGAATATCTAGTTAAATGGAAACACCATTCAGTGGAGGATTCTACTTGGTTAACACCTGAAGAGATCAAGAAGACTAGTTTCAAACTAAAATATCTCCCAACTCAAGGGATTTAAGTTAATTTTGTCTTAGGGAGTATGGTGCAGTGCACCCATGACTTTCACTGATTGACTGTCATTCTGCAAGATTCATGTTTTTAATAAATGGATTTATCTTAGAGGATCATCCTATTTTGGTTTTGGATCTATGTGTATAGTCAAAGATCTCTTAGGCAATCTTATGATCCTAGAGATGCTTTAGGCCATTTGGATCACCTAGTTAGGCTTAAGTTTCTTTAAGCATGTTTTTATGTTTTTAGGAGTCCTTAGTGTTAAATATTTGGATCCATGTCATTTTAGGAATATTGTGTCAAGTTGATAGGTTTGGATTCATTCCAAAAAAAATTGAGTGCAAAAAGACAAGATTTTTCCAAATGTTGAAAAGTTGTCAAAAAGTTGCTCATGCAACTTCCAAAAGTTGCTTGAGAGTTGCAAGATGGAAGTTGAATAGTCATATGGCCTTTTGGATCAATTTGACTTCACATATGAAGTTTTTTTAAGTGTTTACTTTGAACCTAGATGGTTATAATTTTTGTATTGAGGTTTGGATGCATTTGGAATGGAAGATGAAGAGTTTTTATGAGCATTTTTTAGTTGTACGGACATGTTTGGTGTGATCTATGAAAACTAAGTTGATTTTTTGAAGTTATTATGTGTTATCATAACTTTCCAATTGGTTTCAAGTCAGTTAGTTTTGGTTTGAGGTGTTTGTGATTCAGTTTTCCAAAAATAGTCTAGAAAGAGGCTTTCTAGAAACACATTTCACTAATGGAGTCCTAACTTGCATTCTGTCTGGTGGAATTCACAAAGATCCTAGAAAATTCAACTTAGGATGGTATATTTAAGGATTATAGAAGCTCAGAAGATGGCTCAAAGGGTAAATCCCTCATGCATCAAGCCCAAGGCTGAATATCTCAGTGTATTCAGCCTGGAATGAAGGAGAATAAAGTATTATATTTTTTAGATAGTCTGGTTGAGTGAAATAAGAGTGGATTTTATTTTTTTGGAGTTATTTGAATAGTTTTGAAGCACTTTTTCAATCCCATGCACCCAATTTCTCATACGTTCTTTGATATCCAAGCCTAATTAAGTCAATTAGGTTTGCAAACTTGGTGAGTGTTAGGTGTTACTAGAGTGGAGTTAGATTCTAGGGCTTTGGGGTTTGACATAATTTCCAAAAGGGTATCTTGATATATCCTTATTTTCCTAAAAGGTGATCAGGAGGAAAATTTAAGTCCAAATAACCACTTGGATAGACCTACAAGGAATTATAGTATAGTCCTAGATAGGTACTGTATGGAAGTTGGAGGGCCAAACCAAAGGGTGATTCTTGGTTCCCATGACATAAGGAAGGTGTCCCAATATTTATTTTGGGTTGGTGGAGTCACTGGTGAATACTTCTAGTTTATGGCTTGGAATAGGGCTAGTGTCCCTAAAGCTCAAAAGTACAAGATCTTGAATTGAATTGTATTCAATTGGAAAGAGTTGAGAAGTAGTTCTACCACCTTGAATAGGTATAAGACATGATGTAAGAAAAGATCTAGGATCCTAGGAGGGTATAAGTTGACGTGGGTGTCTCACTAAATACTAAGGAGAAAGACCATACTTCTTGTTGTCACCTCTACATTAATAAGGATGCTATACCTTGAGTTCACTTACAAACAAATAGATTTGATATTTTTTTGTTGTTAGTGTGTTGTTACACAACAACATAAATGACTTATTAAGCAACAGTGATGATAAGTGAAAGACAAATAATTCAAATAAGACAACAATAATCTCCATAACAATGAACCTCTAATAGTAATCTCCTTTCTAAAACAACGATGGAATATAGAGCAGCGATAATTATAAGGTGATCATTTTATGTGGCGGCCATAATACCAAAACAACAATATTACACAGTAAGTCAAACTGATGTAGGGATATTACCTATTGAGTAAAAAATATTGTCAAGTATCAACTCTAGGAGAGATTTTTGGCATTAGTCAAGTGCGACTTTGGGCTATTAGTGATCTATTTGACAAGCCAGCATGGAAGGGATATCGATTATGAGTGTAAACAATAGTTAGTTAATGACTTATATAATATTGGTTAATAATGTAAGTGTGGCCACTAAGATTTTTTTAGGAATATCTAAATTTCAGTGTGGGAATTTACTCACGGTCATAGAATTTGGTAATATGTATCTCCTCTCATACAATTGTCAATCTCGTAGGTTTGGGATCATGGATATTACCGTAATATCTTAAAATAATTTGTTCTCCATCATAGTTATGAATCGTTGGGTACGTAACCTTGTGAGGAGGTCTATGTATAACTTATTTGTTGGTAGAATCTAATTAGGATCTCATCCTTGTTCACCTAATTGGGTAGTAGCTAATGGAGACACTGCCTAGGGACTCTACCCTAGAAAGGGGTTGTGTAACTAATTCTACCATCCTTTAAAAGACTAGTTTTAAAGTTAAACCTGAACTACGATGTCTCTGCAAGTTATGTAGGAAAGGCCATCTATGATGAGCCCCTAAGGCATTAGGTCTAGCCCTTAGGTCTTGTACTTTTGAGTTCTTCCTTGATCTTGCCATCCCTTACCAATATTTTATATAATTTGCATCTCTTTACAAAACTAGTTTTATATACCTTATGATTGATTTAGCTAAGTTATTGATGTATGAAAATCACTTGTAAATAATAAGATATTACAATGTATTTAAATGAGTTTTGATGTTTTAGAAATGAAATATTCTATCTTTTAGATAGTGTCTCTTTGTAAAGAGTTTCAGAAGTCTTCAAAATATTTTTTAACTTTAATAATAAAAATGTATTTATACTAGACTATAAAAATAGAGTGTTTTCATATGAATACTGATGGTTAAACTAGCTACTAATATATTGCTTGTGGTTTTTGAAGCCACTTGAACCTAAACAAAATTTCAGGCAAAATTCTAGCTGAACTCTTCAGCGAGAAGATGAATCTATTACAATTGTGAGTACAAAAATTTCATTTGTTTTCTCAGATGTTATGATCTTTGGCATGTGATATATAAATATATCATCTATTTTGAGCACTGTTTATTTCCATCTATAGACTATTTGACAGTAATGAGTTTGAAGGAGGGATCCCCCGTACTTTGGGACTAGTTTCCAATTTGAGGGTTGTGTGAGTATCAATCATTTTAATTCTGTATTTTCTTGCTATGTCATGTTTTTGGCTTTCATGTTGATTCACAGACCAAAATTTTATGGGTTCCTATTTACTTTGTTTTTTTTTGGGAATATTGTTGGGAAATAGGAAACTTGACAGAAACCAGATGGCAGGTGTGATTCCCACTGAAGTCAGTGGGCTAGTAAACCTCAAAGAACTGTAAGAGACTTGTCATGTGTTTAGGATTTTATAGAATGTAATAAAAATTTAATGTGGGTTATCTGATTGAAAACTTCAATTTGTGATAGTTTATAAATTGATATAAAGAGTTATATTTTTATGTATTTTATAAAAGTGATATCAAAAATTGTAATTTAATTGATTTACTATCTTTTACATATTATATTTAAGAAAACAATTAACAAACTGTCAAGAAGATAAACGAAACCACACAGAAACCTATCTTAATCAAAAAAGAACTAAAATAAGAACATGATAGAAGAAAAGAACTTTTTGTCTGCAGCCCACAAACATAGAAGAAACTCTTAAAGGAAAAGAGTAGGATTAAACTCTGAACTGCAGCATATGTTATGATTGTTTGAAATACAGGGTATTCTCTTCATGGATTTTAATCTCATTCACATGATTCTTAACCTTCATGTGTTCCTTAGGGACCCCTGTAAATGAGAACATAAAGACACAGTTTGGAAAATGATATCCGAATAAACTTTTAAAATAACTTTGTTTTCTCTTGCACAATATGATTTGAAAATAGTGACAAGCATCTACGTGTAGATGCAATAGAATGAAGGATATGGTATGTTTCTTATATATCCCAGTCTACTAAGATTCATATATTTTGAAAACTTTGACTGAAGATATATACCTCAATCCTTTATTCTCATTCCTGTATCAAATACCATAACAAATCCTCTTCCAAAGATTATTTTTCTATCACATCATATTCAAATACCTTATGCTGGAGAAAAGCTAAGAAAAAAATGTGGTATCTTTGTTTAAGCTATTTTATTAAGTAGTTTAATGATTGTGGGAATTTAGTTAGCTAAAATTTGGATCATATTTATTAAATATTGGCTTAACATCAAACATTGAGAGGTATCTATTTTACCAAAGTCATATGAGGAATGATCATATCAAGTGTTTGGATTATAGGTTAATTAATCATTGGCTTAACAGTAAACATAAGACAGTTTCTATAGCATTAAACTTCGAGGAGTTTCTATTTTATGAAAATCATATGGGACATTGATCATATTGAGTGTGGATAATAGTTTGATGAATCATTGACTTAAAATTAAACATTGAGGGATATCTATTCCACTAAAATCATATGGTACATGATCATATAGAGTATTTGGATCATATGTTGATGAATCATTAGCTTAACTTAACACTCAAGGATTTCTATTCCATCAAAATTATATGGGTCATTATCCTTTTAGAGTGTCATGAAACCTCCATCCAACGAGATTTTATCCTTCATAGACTCTTTCTCAATCATTCATCTCCTTCGATATTTCTTCTTTTTTTAATGATGTAAATAATGATCATGATCATCTTCATTCTTTTAAAAAATTCAAAAAATACATATGAAATTTTCCTTATTGTATATAGATAGTGATCTATTCAACATACATCAAACACTACTAATAAAAAAATGTCATGTCATCTAAATACATTCCACTCCTATCATAACAAAGTGTTGGAATACAAACTGCCCTTGTCAACTTGAGCAGTAAACCAATCCATTATGAGAGGAAACTTACATGACAAGCTCCAATAATATAGAACTTTGTCTATGTTGAGTGACAAAAGAACAAAGAAACTATATCTCCACCTGACCTTTGGAGATATCATAGTCTAGGGAACTAAACCATGCAATGACACTTGACAAAAACCAATTTACGAGCTCACGAAAGCCTCCATCCTCTTTCAAGCTTCCTTATGTGCTAGTACCAAGAAAATGAAAGGGTTTGTGACATTAGATTTTCCACAATCAATGCTCGATTAATGTTGTTTTATTGTGTAAGATTTTTTATCATCAACATTTCAAATCATTTTCTAAATATAATAACTAAATTTTTCCCTTTAATTATTATATAATAAAAGTAAAATTTTGTATCTATAACTTTTATATTTATACTAATTTTTATATAATATTATAATTTATCAATAAACTTAAAAATATTTGAAATAATTTTTAAGTAATTTAATTTATTTATTTAGGATTAATATTAAAATTCAATGTATTCATTTAAAGAGTGAATTTTATTTTATATAAAGATCGTTATGTAAATTACGTATAGAAGATAAATACAAATTGAAGTTGGATTCCTTATTTTTCTATATATTGTTTTAGAAAAATGCTAAAATGAGTTGTTACATGTTGTTTATAGGAATTTATCAAATAATAAATTTAGAGGTGGCATACCAGATTTATCAGCACTAAATAGGCTCCAATACATGTAAGTGGATGAAACATTTAAACATATGTGTTTATTTTATTTTATTATTGTAATATCTTTAACTCATTTGGTGTCCTAGGGATTTTAGCAACAATTCCTTTGATACGTTCATAGTCCCTCAATGGATGACAAGCTTACAACAATTAAACACATTGTAAGTCATTTAAATCCAATTTCAATTGTAGAAGAAAGAGAAATATAGATGAAAAGTCTTATAATTTATTTTCTTGTTTCATGGTTATGGATGATTGCAATAAATTTAGACAAGCTTCATCGACCATTTTTAATATCGAAACACTTGAGATAGTACGAATGAAAAACAATCAATTGAATGGAACAATGAATATTAGCCCCAATCCTTCAATTTTTCTAAAATGGGTAGACCTTAGATATAATGACATAACTGGAGTTCATGAGGATGGTGATGTGTCTCTATGGTGAGTAGCATTTGACAATGTATCAATTAGAGTAAAAAAAATTATTCGCATCCTCAAAAAAGTTTAAGATTTAAGTGAAAGTAAATTGTAATATAATCCACAATTTTCCACAACAAGATTTGTGCAACTTAATTAAGATATTGTTAAAAATGTTCTTAAATCACTTAAATATACTAGGGAAATATAATTTATCTCATTAACTATGAGGAATCTTTTCTATTCAAATTTTTTGCATTTCATTGTTTCAATTGAAGATATCAAAGTTCAACTTGATTTGACACTAAAAAGATAATACTTTCTTTGTTGTTTCTAGATTCAATTTTGTGTCACTTTTGTTATCAACATTTCTGGTCACATTCTGTGATCCATCATTAGGATAAGAAAGATTACAGGAGATGTGATCCATCATCAATCTTATCTCTGTAACTCTTTCTCATCATGGTGATGGATGACAAAGTGTGATCATGAGAAAGAGTTACAAGATAAGTGATCCATCATTAATCACATTTCCCACATATAGTTTTTACACACAACAAATTGTATTTGCATTTGAATAATAATATATGTTATCCTACAATATCAATGTTTTTTCAATGATAGGAATGCAAAACATGCTTTAAAAATTTCTATGGAGGCATCAATGTTCTTGGGTGCCTGTGCACCATACCTTTCACTTAGGTATCATCATTTCAAGGATATTTTCTTGTTCTTAATAAAACTCATTGGCCTCTTCCTCATGATGACTTAATCATCATTACAAAAATTTATCTAGTTAATGAACTTTATATCCTTATGCATTATGTTGTTGTGATTTTGACTCTTTTTTTGGACACTACTAATCATTGGTGTCTCTTTTTCCCTTGGGAATTCTTTTCAAGTAGAAATGGTAGGATACCATCTATCTTTCTTGAAGACTCTTTATCAAAACAAGATTAATGTCCTTTAACTTCAATCAAATAAGGGGTACAGAAGAGTGTTCTACATCAATTGGGTATAGAAATTGAGTGCTATACCCAAACGATGTAGAGCACCTTTTGCACCCTCGATTCCAGTGGAGAAACATAAACACGACAGTTGAGAAACATAAATATAGATATCACAATAGCTGAGAAACATAAATGTAGATATCATGGTCACAATTAAATCCAGAAATTGTTAACTGTTATGGTCACAATTGTTTGGAGACACAACATAATTGAATGGTATACCCAGATGATTCAACACAGCCACTACTCCTCTAGTTCCAAGATGACACTACGGGATCCAAGAATAAATTTAGAGAGCAGAGGAGGGTTGTAACAACCAAAATAATACATAGTCCCTATATTATTTTGGTCATTATGGTCCTCCTCCTCTGATCTCTAAATTTATTCCTTACCTATGGTTTTTGGATCCTATAGTGTCAACTTGGAACTGGAGGAGTAGTGGTAGCATTGCATCATCTGGGTATACCACTCAATTATGTTGTGTCTCCAAACAATTGTGACTATGATTCCTAAATTTATGTTTCTCAGCATTTGTGTCTTAGGACCCCTTATGACCCTTTACAATCCCTAAGAATACATCTTAGAGGTCTTAAAGTGTCGTAAAGGGTCATAAGAGGCTCCTAGGAGGGGCCAAATGAGCTTCCACCTTCACATGGTTGGCCATGTTAAGTAGAGAATGTTCAACTATTCTTGAAACAAAGAGAAGCTCAATATATTTTTTTTAAAAATATAGCATACCATCCCAATTGAGATGGTGTTTAGAGAATGACTGACGCCAAAGCACTACATGGGATGTCTAGATGTCAGAAATAGCTGATAGCTGGACATCGCATGTACAGCATATTTGTCCCATACCTATCATAATTGTGACACTCATAATGTGTAATGACAGTCGGTTGACCATCCTAGATAGTTCATATTGCAATGGTCAATACCATCTCAATGGTGATGGTATTCAGAGAACAACTGACGCCAAATAACTAAATGCAACGTTCAGATGTCAAAATATTCTGACAGCTGGACATCGCATACCCATCATAATTGTGACACTCATAATGTGTAATGATGGCATGTTAACCATCATATCATGTGCATATTGTGATGGTCAGTACCATCGCAATAATGACGGACAAACCATCTATCGGTGATTTTGACACCAAAAATGCAACACCGGTCTGTGTCACTTGCCCCACAGGGTAGTGTCAAAATTGAGATGCATAGCTATTGAAAAGAGGTCTCAAATGGACTACTGAGTAAAGTTTAAAAATTTAGTAGAAAATGAAAATGGTAGGGGTAAACAAATACAAAGCCTACGTAATACCATAAAGAGACCCAGCACAGTATATAGAGGGAAGCCAGCGCGGAACAGTATGGAGAGGCTTAAAAAGGGCTTGAAATTTGTAAAAGATATTCATCTGACATTGGCAGGATTGTGGGTCTTTTCAATGTTTTTATATTCTAGCGCATGAAAATTAAAATGAATAAGAGCCAAGAGGCCCACTGGTGGGCCCCTTGGCTGGTAAAATGCTGGAGGAATAAATGGACGTGGTGGGCCCCAAATTTTGGAGCATAGATATGAAAAGAGCTTTAGAACATGAAGAACTTTAGTCCCACATCGATGTCGGAATGAAACTTGCAAGTGTATAAAAGAAGGAAGGCACAAGTGTTAGTTTGAAGATGAAGAGGAGGCTCTCCACACACATGTGCAGGTGGCACCTTGGGAAATGTGTCAGTGACCAAAGAAGACCCAATTTTGTAGAGAAGTGGTGATGATGACAAGTGGCATTAGGGGCGCGATCATGCGCTGACATTAGCGGTATGCCCATTCGGATCATGCAATCACAAAAGAGGCCAGATGTAGGGTGATGTGGTAGACATGTGGTGGCAGGGTGTGAAGTCGCGCAAGAAAACTACAGTTAGGCGAAACCATCAGAGATTCAACGACTGGCGGTCAACTACCCGCGCACTAGGTCAACAAATGCTAGTGGTTAAGTCAAAAACTTTGTGAGATGACGTGACTGGAGTTCAACTATCCGTGCACTAGGTCGCTAGATGTTAACAGTTAAGTGCCTAGCATTCCAAGATCATGCATGAACCGTCTGATGGAGATCAAGATCAAGGGATCGCATGCAATCTCAGAGAAAACCCAGTGTCAGCAAAATCTTTCAAAGACTCAAAGATACACTAGCCAAGATGAACCAAGGTTAAAGCAAGGTTGAGGTTGAGTTATTCTGAGGCTTAGAGACTAATGCTTATCTCCAAGTCTCTAAGTAAACCACAGGTTAAAGAAATTGTTCAGAGACTTAGAGACCAAGTTATCTCCAAATCTCCAAGTGAACTAGGGTTAGAGGAAGAGTTCTCAGGCCAGTTAATGAGCAGTGAATTAGAGCATGCCAAGTGTCCAAATCTGGTGCATTCTAGGCATAAAGAGGAAAAAGGAAGAATTTCAAAGGTATAGAAATGTGCAATATTTAAAGGTAAAATGATTTAAAAAATCATAGTTTGTGCAAGTATTAAAGGGCAAATAAGATCTGATTTGCATAAAAGGATATTATATGTAAAATTGAAATAAATGTGAAAATTGAAGCATAGTATTTCTCTATTGTCTGGTGAAATATATTTTATTTCAAAACTTGAAAGAGAAGCATTCATGAAAGATATTTTCAGAGAGTGAAATTAGATTTTGGAAAAGGCAGAATGAAATCAGATTTGTTGAAGAGATTGATTGCAAGAAGAGATAGTTGTTGAAGGAGATCAAATTTCTCTCAAGGATATCAAATTTATTTTGGATAAAAGAAGGCTTGAACACAGATAGGTGTTAGTTAGAGTTAATTTTGCCTTTCCTTCTTCTATATATATCCCTCTTTTCTTTATTTTAATGGTTCCTATTTTATGCTCTGTTTTGGGGGTTCCTGATTCTGTTCAGTTTCTCTACAAAATTTCAGAGCAGGTTCCAAGTGTGGTACCTCTGTATATGTTTTCCCTCTTTTATGCATATAGGGTGTTCTTGTATCCTTTTTGTTTTAGGGAAGAACATAATTGTAATAGATTTCTTATGAATGAAATTTAGTATTGTTATTCTGATATCAAGTTGTCTCCATTATGTTTCTTGAAGCATAGAGAATAAAGCATTAAGGGTGTTTTACTCTTGTCTGTTGTTGATCAACAATAGAGTCATTTAAGGAATGACTATGATTTAATATTTATCTTCAAGTGTGTATGAGATGGGCTTTTGAGTATATTCTAGGCTTGTCTTTCAGTGGATGTTGATTAATGTAATGTCTATTCCAAGTTCTCTTCCAAGGGGAGGGTTAAATTCTTTTAATAGGGAGTTGCATATTTGAATACATAGGTGTATTCACAAGTAGAACTTGATTGATAGTGTATGTCATATGTAAGGCATATAGACATATCAGACTGTGATGTTTTACTTTTTCATGATCTTCTTTGCAATGTTATGTTTGACTCTGTTGCCCATTGGATAAGGCACTGGTCTATGAAAAACTTGGGGTATTTCAGAGATCCATTAACCAAAACATAATTGAAAATCATTTCCCTTTCATGTTGTTAGGAGTTAGGATTGCTCTAGTTTTCAAACATACTCTATGCAAGTGGAATATTGCATAAGACTTGACAAAATATTGAGGTATTTGTTACCTAAAGGTTTGAAAACTATTCCACAACTATATATCTACAAGCTTGTATTTGTTGCAAAGGAGTAATGTGTGTGCAGATTAGGTAATACCCACCTAAGTGATGTGGAGGTCAAAGTGAAGGAGGATGTTTTATCCTTGTTAATTAGACTTTGTCTTGTTAGAATCAGAAGTTGGGAGTTATAGAGTTGGTCAGTTATTGATCTATTTTGATTCTGCAAGAAAAATCTCTAACACGTACAACCAATCCCATATACAGATTGGATATCTAATTTGGTGCTAGTAAAAAAACATGATTGTCAGATTCGCATTTGCACAAATTTTAGAGATCTAATCAAATCTTGTCCCAAGGATGACTTTCGTTTTACTGAATATTGACATGATAGTTGATCTCATAGTAGGACACCATATGCTATCACTCATGGATGGCTTCTTGGGATATAACCAAATAAGGATAGCACCAGAAGACCAACATAAGACTACATTTACATGTGCTTGGGGCAATTACTTTTGGAATGTAGTGTCATTTGGCCTTAAAAATGTAGGAGCAACATATCAAAGGGCTATGACCACGATCTTCCATGATCTCAGTCACAAAATAATGGAAGACTATGTTGATGACATACTAGTCAGGTCAATGCTTAGAGAGGGTCACCTAAAAGTGTCGGGACCAATATTTGATCGAATGTAGAGATACAAGGTCTGACTAAATCCAAAAAAGTGTGCATTCAGGGTCCCCGCATGAAAGCTTTTGGCATTCATTATGTCACATAGGGGCATCGAGGTAGACCCAAAAAAGGTCAAGGCCATCCTTGATATGCCACCACCAACCAATCTAAGGCAACTAAGGGGTTTACAAGGAAATATTAAATCCATAAGGGATTTCATTGCCCAATTAGCAGAAAAGTGTCATCCATTCCAGCATATACTACACAAGGATGTGACCTTCATATGGACAGAACAATGTGTGCAAGCATTCCAAACATTTAAAGAATATCTATTAAAGTCTCCCATATTTGTGTCACCCATTCAAGGTAGGCCACTACTTTTGTACATATCGGCAACTGAGTCAGCACTAGGAGTCCTCTTAGCACAACATGATGACCAAGGCATGGAAAGAGTTGTCTACTACCTCAGTAGAACTTTGGTGGGCTATGAGCTCAACTACTCACCAATTGAAAAATCATGCCTCACAGTATTCTTTGCTTCCCAGAAACTAAGATATTACATGTTGAGTCATCAAACAAAGATGATAGCACACATTGATCCCTTGAAGTACTTACTGAGTAAAGAAACACTAACAGGATGACTCGCAAAATGGGTGATGATCTTAAGTGAATTTGACTTAGAGTACGTGGATAGAAAAGATATCAAAGGGAAAGTATATGCAAACTAACTAGTAGAGGTATCCATACAAGATCATTAGCCTACAATGTCTAACTTTCTAGATAAGTCCATTCTCACAGTACAACCAATAGTAGAGATTTGGAAACTATTCTTTGATGGGTCATGCACAAACTATGGTGCAGGAGTAGAGATAGTGCCCATTACTCCAAATAATGATGCAATCCCTAAGTATTTTCAACTCAAATTTCCATGCACAAACAACATAGATGAGTATGAAGCTCTAGTCATCGTAGTGAAGATAGTTATACAATGGAGGATCAAGAACCTCAAAGTCTATGGTGATTCACAATTGGTCATCAACTGAGTAATAAATGACTACATGACAAAAGATGATAAATTAATCCCATATAGAGAGAAGATGGATAGGATGCAGGTTTCATTTCATTTCATTGTATTCAAGAAAGTACCAAGAGTTCAAAACAAAGTAGCAGATGTGATGGCTACCATAGCATCCTTGATTGGCATGTCAGGAAATGTGGCCAGATTCAAGTTTCTGGTAGAGCAACTCATGATACCAGCACATCAAGCTCCTATCACAGATTCAGTGTGTGTCCTTGTTGGTCCTAAATCCCCATGGTATCATGACATATACAATTACCTTCAAAATAATGTACTGCCTCCCAACTTGTCTAGGAACCAAAGGAAGTCCCTCATCCTCCAATCCTCTAGGTACACCCTTCTCGCTAATACTCTATATAGAAGAAGTCTAGATGGAATGCTTTTTTGATGTCTCACTTCCATATAATCCCAGAGAGCCTTGTACGAGGTACATGAAGGAATTTTTGGAACCCACGCAGGTGGAAATAGCTTAGCAAAGAATATAATCAAAATGAGATACTACTGGCCCACAGTAGAGAGAGATGCCATCAAGTATGTGCAAAGGTGTAGACAATGTTAGATCCATGGAGATCTCATCCATGAACCAGCCCAAGAGATCAATCCCATCACTTCACTGTGGCCATTTTCTAAGTGGGGATTTGACCTAGTGGGTAAGATTACACCAACCTCTTCAAATGGACACAAGTATATCATTGCAGCAATGAAGTACTTTACTAAATGGGTGGAATTTTTTCCTCTTACCTACATCATTGGTAAGCATATCTCTACGTTCATATTAAACAACCTCATCTGTCAATATGGAATTCCTTAAACCATAGTCACAGATCATGGTACACATTTTCAAAATCAAGATGTTGAAGATATTTGTGAACAATTCCACATCAAACAAGGTTCCTCTTCATTCTACTATCCCCAAGGGAATGGTCAAGCTGAAGCCACAAGAAAACCATATTGAAGATCTTAAAGAAAATGGTCAATGAATCAGGGTGGGACTGGCATTTACAGCTCAGTCCTTCATTATGGGCATACAGAACTAGTGTGATAACCCCCATAGGAGCCACTCCTTTCTCACTAGTATATGGATTAGAGGTAGTCCTACCCCTTGAATTTGAAATCTCATCCCTGAGAATATCATTGAAAAACATCATTTGAGATGAAGACTATAGAGTAGCAAGACTCAATGAACTAGAACTATTGGATGAGAGAAGACATAATGTACTCAATCACTTACAAGGATATTAGAATTAGCTTAGAAGGAATTATGAAAAGAAGTTCAAACCATGAACCTTTGAGGTAGGATACCTTGTACTTATGGAGAATCAAAAGAACCAAGCAGAAAGGGTAAAACTATGAAAGTTCAAGCCTAACTGGCTAGGACCCTATGTCATTGTCACGTCCTGCAATAGTGGGGCATACCAACTAGAAAAACCAAAAGGAGATCAGATCCCTGGTTACATCAATAGCATCCACCTCAAGAGGTTCTACTCTTCAGGTCTCCAAGTTAAGGTGCTTATCTATAAATCCAGAAAATACAAAAAAAAAATTCAAAAAATACAAAAGGTTACCTTGGTGAAAACCTAGCAAACATGTGCCTTGGTGACAACAAAAAAATTTAAAAAAAAAAAAGAAAAGTAATGAGAAACATAATCTCTCTCAATGAAAACTTGGTAAACATGCACTATTGAGCATGTAACTTGGTGAAAACCTGGCAAACAGGCACCAAGTGTTCAAATCCCACTTCGTCATCAATGAACTCTAAAGATCAAAGCTTATACTCCCTACATGCAAGACTGAATGCCCAAGATAATTTTCAAAAGCAAAAATCCCCTTTAAGCATCAACACTTATCCATGGTTTGTACTGGTCCACCAGACTAGGGGACAATTCTAAAAGTCTTCAAAAATCCCTAAAAATCCTTAAAAAGTCAACAAAAAATCCTAAAAAGAGAAAAAATGTCCTGAGAAAATCAATCTTCATCAGCAAAATAAAAAATTTCAAAATCTCAAAGCAATAAAACCAGCTCTGTGATCAACAAAGTGAAAGGCGATCAATCGATCAAATCCATCAATCAAGGTCAAAATCATGAGCTTCGCAAATCAACAGTGGACTCATATGACTCGGCTATATCAGCAATCAAATTCAAGCCAATCAATCAAAGGTAAAAATCATGAGCTTTGAAAATCAACAATGGACTCATATGACTCAGCTTCATCAGCAAATCCAATCTGTATTCCAATTCAATCAATCAATCAATCTTCAAATCAAACAAATCAATTGTCTTACGCAATGACGCATATGATGAAAACCAGATATATTAGTCTTATATGAGTCATCCATTCCTAAAACCAGACACAATCAAGCATCAGAAAATTAGGAAAATAAAGGAACAAAAAACTATTAACTAGGTTAGTCGTGTGAGTCTGTTGTCAATTTATCTTTCGCAATTATGTTCTTACGCTACTCAAGGATGCCACCAAGTGATGAGAGTAGCTATGATGGATCATGATCTTATTTTCTTTGATTTCTATTTGTGGAATGTGTCATTTTAACTATGGGGAAATGATTATTTAGGATAAATGTGTTAATAGCTATCACTTATTTGGCAGTCACGTAGTTCCACAATCTAAGCTTAACCCTGGAAAAGAATTAGACAATATTTTTTTTGTTATCTTCTTGTTGTTACCAATAGAATCATAGCAGTATCCAGATGGTATATATTTGGGTGCATTGGATTTCTATCTTTGTTTTTCTTTTATTTTAGATTGTTCAGGGATCATAGCGATATCCAAGTGGTCAATATCTGGGTGCATTTAGTTCTCTTTCTATTCAGTCTCTCTACTCCTTTTAGTTATCAAAGATCATAGCAGTATCTAGATGAGCATATATTAGGTGCATTAGATTCTCTCCCATTTTCATAATAAGGTGCAATGATGAAAAAAATTGGAAAACTTGGTAGCGACTTGGGTCACACATCCTATCTATCAATCCAAATTTATCAATTGATTCCAGGCATGATATCCCACTAACTTTTTTCTAACTAACACATGGATTACTCAAATATTTTGTGCATAGTATATTGGATTCATTCATTTATTTGCATAAGAAAAAAAAAGAAAAAAAAGCATGTGCATACATAGTAATCATAATTAAATACATCCATAAACATCATCATGTAACATACATTTCATAAAATATGATCTTGCATACATATGTCACTATATTAGGAAAGTAAATCATACTTCTAATAGTCTACATAATAAAATCACAATCACATACATTTCATCATATAGAAACATACATATAGAAAGTAAAAATTGCACATCATATAGAATCATAAGTTGCATCCCATATATAGATCTCAAATATCTAAGTACAGTGAACGATCACAAGTATGACAAAAGGAGGGTGACCAATGTAAATGTCAATAAATATTAGTATATCAGAGATACAATCATCAGTACAACATCAAAATAGGTCAAAAGAGAATCACTACAAAAATGGTACATCAAGATATAAAATGGATTAGTAACACAGAATCAATAGGTGCTATCCCCACCCTCACCACCAGGTGGATGGGGGTACCATATCAAGTCCAGGCCTCAACTACTGTAAAGGATCTCGGACCACACCATTGTTATGGGACCTCTCTAATCTACTAGATCTCTATGAAGAAGTAAGCCTGGGCACTCACTATGTAGAAGGAACAACCACCTCATAATGTTGGCGCTAGTACTCAATCTCCCTCCTGGCCTCACGACCTGATATCCAGAGCCCATCATGGGAATCCCTCAATGATAGGTGTTGTATGTTGTCCAAGTAAGCTCTCACATCTACCCAAGCCTATCTCTTCCCATCCTTTTCCATAGTAGCCCTGGCCTCCACAAAAGTGACCCTACTCTCCAAAGAAGTACCTCATACCTCTGAAGCTATAAGTCTATACCACAAATTGAATATCTCCTAGGTCAATCTCTCCATCTTTGATGGATCATTGTCCATCCCACTCATGACCATGTCCATATCACCCTCCTCTCCCCTACCACCCAATCCCTCCTCCCTAATTCCCCACACTACTAAAGAGTCCTCGTCACTACTCTCACTCCCACTAGTACTGCTACTACTAGTGGAAGAGCTAGGCCCTACCTCCTCAATCTCCATCTCCGCAACTATCCTCTCCTCAGCTATCTCTGCCAAAACAACACTTATGCATTGTCACACTCTCCTAACTAGCTGAGGTGCATCCTCCTCTAACCCCTCTACCTCCTCAAGAAAAGAACTCAACCCAACCTGCCTACCTATCTCATGCCCACCCCTATTCCTAACTCTCCCACCATCACCACCACGACTAGGATCATCTCCATCTCCATCTCCATCTCCCCACCCACCATCACGACCATTGTCTCTCCCACCTCCCCGACCACAAACTCTCCCACCATCCCTACCACTATTTATCCCACCACCCTGTCCACAATCTCTCCCACCATCCCATCCACCATCTCTACGCTCATCCCTACCACCATCTCTTCCTCCACCCCTACCTCCATCCCTACCTCCTCTCCATCTCTGTTGATGCCTCCACATGGTGGTACCAACAACAAGATGAGACACATCCATCAAGGAAATAGGTCGAGCATGCAGCCACCATGCATCATACTGAGGGGTAGTACCTGCAAAGAGAAAAAGTTCAATATCAATACCATACAAATGATAAAGCATGTGACTAATCAAAATGCATCTACAACAAATAGAGCAAAAATGGAGTATAGAAATCAACCAAGGAAAGTCAAAACATATACCTGCATCAACAATGGTTGATCACCACATCCAAGTAACAAGAAGAAGACCCATGAAATCAATCCTATCTACACTAAGAGAAATGGTAGCACCCCATAGAGTGACATCACTTGACCAGCGAGAAAAGTAAGCATATGAATTAGATACATCTTGTCTCTCACCAAACTGGCACAACACCTTGTCAGTGTTGTGAAAATCAATCGTATGAATGTGGCCACTAACATGACCAATCATAAATCTCCTTTGTCGATAGAATGGAAGGTGTGCATCCTCTCCATCCCAAATAGGAAAATCCTTGTATAGTCTTCAGATAAAGTAAGGCATCATGTCTAGTTGTTGCCTCTAGTACATCAAGTGCCCCATATGGGAGTAAACAATAGCTTCATCATACATGAAGATATATGGTCTCCCCAGAGGAATATCATGAGCTCCTATTGGCCTATAGATAGCAATATTCTCCCATGAGAAGATCTGCAAGAGAGTGGCACCGCATCCAAGAGACTTACCTCCAAGGTAAGCTGCATAGAACATATGTAAGTACATATGCATAATCATAAATGGACCCCAAGAATATATCATACGGTCTCTAACCATATGTTGTAGAACAATGCCAAAACCAAAAGAGAAGCCATGCTGGTGATGATCAGGATACAGGATCCCACAAATCAAACTACCAAGCAAGTTAGTTAGTTTATCTAACCCCATGCCAAACCTGGACCATGGGATATCATATGGATTAGACATAACAAACTGATCCTGGGGCAAACCGGACAACTCAAACAAAGTTGCAATACCAGTACCTCGGGCATACTCTGCAAGAGCACCCTGGATAGGAATCTATAGGATACAATAAACGTCCTCTAATGTAACAATACACTCCCTAATCAGCAAAAAAAATGTACATGTGTCTGAATGTCATCTCTCTAGTAGAACAGATATTAGACCCCTATTGGTCGTGATCTCAGGCATATAAGATATCCAGTATAAACCTATCTATCTAAGGAAATCCATCTCATCCTCTAAAAGCTGAAAATGGTATACTAACTCAAAAATTCTTGACTCCTAGCAATTCAAAATAGTCACAGTGTACTACAAAGAATAGAAAAGTCACCCATCAGTGTCAGGATAGAAAAAAAATATCAAACAAGTACATATACATGCATAGAAACCACTAACAGAGCGATTGCGGTAAAACTAATGTGTTTACAATACTTTTACACCAATTTTGGCACATTCCTCACAATTGCAGTAATAAACATTGTCAATTGCAGAACTCTCATCGATTGCTAAAAGCAATCCGCAATTGCGGCATTTAAACTGCAATTGCGGCAACATGTCAAAATTTTCAAAAAAGCTATTGATTTCAAAATAAATAAATGCAAGCATTAAATGTAGAAGGACTAACCTACTCACCGAATGTCATGCATCAGCTGACTGATAGAAGGTACAAACCTGATCAGAAATGTGAGCGACACCTAGAAGGTCTGACATAGCTCAAAAATAATGCAAAAAGCAGAGAAAACTATAAGCAAACTCACCAGATGATCAGGAGCTCCAAGAGTGCAAAGTGACAAATGAATGACCCTCCAAGCTATTTATAAGGGATCCAGAAAGCCCTAATTAAAGAAGAACCTCTAATTTATCGTCCCAGCCCCCAGAAAATTAAACAGTTGATATAAGGAGCATATTGAAGTATTTTCACGAACAATCAGATACCTAGATTATCATTTTGCAGTATCAACAAATTAACACTCATGTCATGAATTTTCACTCATATTTGTTGAGGGTGCATAAATACACTTGCTATCATTAGGGCAAGCTAGGGTAGGATCAAAATAGAAGAATCTTTGACATAATGTGACAGGCCACAATGCATCAAAGAGGAGAAAATGTAGACACCCTAAAATGGACAGACTTGCGACTTTACATTACAAAACACTAATTTTCATCTTTTAATTAATGGCTCTTTAATCATTAATTAATCATCTATTTATTCTAAATTCATTCCCCAAATCATCTAATCATATCCCTAAAATTAATTAAATAATTAATTTTATTTAATTAATTAACCTTAATTGAATAATTTTTATTAATTAATTAAATTCAATTTTCTAAAGTTTAAATTTAAATATTTAAACTTATTAATTAACTCTTCTAATTAAAATAATTTCATTTAATTTCACTCAATAATTCAATTCTAAATAAAAAAGAATTCAATTATCTCACATGTTGAATACTTTAATTACAAAAATCAATTAAATATTCAATTAAATCCTTTCTCAAGTTCAAAAAGGTAACTCATGATCAACTTTTCAAATAACTAAACATTACCTCTTCTCTCCAAGTTGAAGAGGTGGAGTTTACTAGTTGCTTCTCAATTAACCAAACTTTATCTCTTCTCTCCAAGTTGAAGAGGTGGAGTTTACTGGTTGTTCCTCAGTTAAACTAAAGCATCACCTCTTCTCTCCAATTTGAAGAGGTGGAGTTTACTTTTTGTTCCTCAGTTAACTAAAACATCACTTCTTCTCTCCTAGTTGAAGAGGTGGAGTTTACTGATTACTTCTCCAGTTCCTTTTGATCTGAACCATCCATTCTCCAATCTTTGGGATCAATCTCAACCATTCAAATCATTTTCCACATTCTATATAATCAACCCTTCATAACCATTTGAAGGATCAAGGATTTCAAGCATTCATATGCCCTTACTATGTAGGATTATTGCTAAAGGCATTCGAAGCAATCTTGCAATCAAAATCAATATCATATTCTCGACGCTCCCAAGTCATAGACATTGTCGATACCAATATTGAGCACCACACACACAACATTTCAGAAGGAGTAGAGAGAGACAATATAAGATTTGAGCTTTGTTGGTTTACATTCATTTGTATTCCTCCTTCATTTCTTGTCATTTTATTGTTTGTAGGTACATTCTTAACAGTTTGATTGATCTCTTTCATTGAAAATCGATGCTACCAACCCTCGTTATTGAGCGTATAGAAATATGGCCCACAATAGAGAGTATGTAGAGTACTCTCTTTTTATTACTCTTAAAAGCGAATATATATAGATAAATGTATATTTCTCAAGTGTATGATCTTGATTGTTAATTAAATTTGTGAATTAGTAGTCTAAAATTGAAATAATGAATACTCTTATTAGCTCCAATACAAAGAACAAGGAAATATTGTAGAGTGATTGATAGTACATTTTTATCAACTTTTAAAATAAGTATTAAAATATTAAATAATAAGTTATGGTTAAAAATAATATACGATGGATAATGTAGATATTAAGAATATTAAGAGTCATTGGGCTAATATTCTGATGGTTGTGATAGAGTATTTTACTCTAGATGGGCGCTACTCTAAAATCTACAGTCTTCACTTTGTTTTAGTTAATCATTTTAGACATAACAAGAAAGTCTCGTTTCCTTTCTATCTATTTAGTTCTCTAAATAGCAGCATTATGGAGCACAAGAAAAGGCTAGCAATCCGGTGTTGCATGAAGGGTTAATCATGCTTATTGCAAACTATGCCAGGAATCACATTCCAGAACCCATTCCTAAATGGGTTAAAGGGAATGTCAAGAAAATCAAGCTGGAAAGAAAAAGGTGGACTCAAAGAATAGGGCAAGGAGTAAGATTGAGGAAAATCTAGATAGAGATGAGGATTTTGAAGACCAAACCCTAGCCCCTCAGGGTAATGAAGAAGAGAACATATAGGATGATAAAATGGAGGATGAGTCTAGGAATGAGGAGGAAAAACTAGGGAACAATGAGGAGTATTCTGTGAATGAGAAGGATGATTATGTGAATGAGGAGGAAGCCTATGTGAATGAGGAGGAGATTCCTATGAATGAGGAAGAGGAGAATGGGGAAAATGAAGAAGAAAATCAAGAGGAGGAAAAAGAAGAAGAAGAGAATGAGGGAAAAGACAAGGAGGAGTTGAATGAGCAGAAAAATCTTAGGGCTGGTGATAGAAAAAAAGAAAAAATAGAGAAAGGATTTAGGCTACCAAACAAATGTCCAGTTTGACATTGATGACAGAATCCCTAAGAGTAATGAGGATCATGGCGCTAATATGGAGAAGTGGATCAACAAGGATATGACTAAAATGAAGCAACACTTTAAGGAGATGGAAGAAGCCATGGAGCCCTTTAAAACTAAGATGGAAAAGCTGGAAAAGGATATTTTGATGAAGGTAAATAATAACAACTTGAATGAAGAGATAACGGCCAAAATCACTACTCTGGTGGAGGAGAAACTGAAAGATATGAAAGAAAAAATCAGCCACAATGGGCATATGATAAGTATCATTCTTAAGCATAGCATGGAGGGGCTTAAAGTCTCTGTGCTTAATCTTAAGGCTTTGTATGCATATCTAGAGAGCAGCATGTTGGAGAATACTACTATCACAATGGAAGACAAAGTTGGGGGTTCGGGCGCAAGAACAAGAACAAGAAGCGACAATAAAAAGAAACTTCCAGAGATTCCTAAGGAGATGAAAGCCCTCAAAGAATCCTTAGATATGATGGAAGATATGTAGAAAGAGGCTGAGAAAGCCTTTGAAAGTATTAAGTAGTTTCTCTTTCTATTTTGTGCTGGTAGGTTTCCTGGAAGATGTGCTGGTAACTATTTTTTGGCTTCTTTTTGTGTCCTTTTTTAGTTTTCTGGGGTTTGATGGGGTCCTTCTTCTCATTTTATAGAAGGCTTTCAATTTTTGTAAGGGTTGTTGTTTTTTATCTTTTTCTCTAAACTGTAAATGGTTTTGGGTTCCATTCAAAACCTATATTTACCTTAATCAAAAATAAACGATGGATAATATTTTAGAGTTTTATCATATAAAACTGGTGAGTGAATCTTGTACATAGAAGGAATATAGTGAATATAAGATATGGAGGAAATTAGTACAATATTGAAACTAATCTATTGTGTATTTATTTCCTTGTAAGGAATTATAGATTAAGAGAGAGAGAAAATTTGAATCGCCTCAACAATATCATAGTATGAGACTCTAGTTATCTAGTTGGTCTTGAAAACTTGATATGTTACCAAGATGATCACTGAAAATGTTATACAAAGATCAAAAGAATTGATTTTCAATGTCCTCATATGTTATATCTTTACTTAAGCATGTTATCTATTTACAAACTTTATATACTTATACACTTTAGGCCACTTATCTATTACTATTCATGTTTATATTATTCCCTTTTGAGGAACATACAATTTTACTTTCTCTTGGGCATTGTATTATGGATGATTTATTTTGATTCTTTGCAAAGGTTTTGTCATTTAGGGTTTCATTGATTGAGAAGATATTGGATTAATGATGAAATGCATTATGTGTTCTACCCAAAGACTTGTTTCTTTTTCCTCTTTTTTTTTGAAATGAATTCATAAGGTAAATGTGATTGAGACGGAACTAACATCTTGAAATGTTTTTTGATATTAAAGCAAGGGATTATTGCTTATGTCCTCATATGTATTCTATGTACAACTAAAATTTTCAAGATAATGATACACCAATATTAGATGTATACATGACTACCTACAAAAATTTCATTACTCTTTCCAATACCACATTGCTAGTCTTCCTCATGTTGGGTTGGTTATCTTTTGCGTCATGAAGGATTTTGTGGAAGAGTAAATACTTCGTGGTAGGATGAAAAAGCACTCCAACAATGTTCTCACCCAGGATGTGTTTGAGAGAGACAAACATCGAGGGTTCCTATTATGATAGTCTTCGTGTTTTGTACATTATGTACTCATTATATTCGACCTTGTGGTCTATTGTAAAGATATATGTTTCCAATGATGGCTTGTGTACCTAACTTTATGTTGAAATATAATTTGTACCTCTAATCTTATTTAGTTGACCATGTGACATTAATTTTCACACTTTTTATGTGTATTTTGTGAAATTGGTTGATTTGATATTATGGTGGTCTTTAAATATGATTCCTTATGCTTCACCTAGTTAATGGCTTAAGTACTAGATCTACATGTAAAATGTAATTTCAATTGTTGGATATAGTGTATTTTGATTAACTATATAAATTTTACTATGTTAAAACTATGGTGGTCATTACAACTTCTTATTTAGAGTTTCTCTTTCTACCTTCTCAAATGTTTATGCTAAGTTGTTTAATTTAGTGTATGCCTCCTCTCATGATTTGTGGTTCCCAAGCTTTCCAAAGGCGGGGGTTAGTAGCACCGGTTTGTAATGATAGAAATCAAATACACAAAGCTACCAATAACAAATAACTTAAAACGTAACCAATAAAATGTACAAGCAAAGAAAGGAAAGAAAATGAATGCAAACCCCAAAGTGCTTGAAGCTTCTATTGTCTCTCTCTACTCCTTCTGAAATGTTGTTTTTGATGCTCAATATTGGTGTGGGAAGTGTCTATGACTTGAGAAGCGTCAAAAGTTTGATAGTTGAAATGGGTGTGTGATCGAAAGATGGCTTGAATGCTAGAACCAAACTGACGGAGTAATGGCGCACGAGAGCTTGACATATTGGATCCTTCAAATGGGTATGAAGGGTTTATTATATAGGAATTGGGGATGATATGGATGGTTTAGATCAATCCCAGAGATAGGGAGATGAACAGTTGAGATTAAAAGGAACTAGAGAAGCCATCAGTAAACTCCACCTCTTCAATTGCTAAAGAGGAGATAGAGTTTGGTTGACTGAAGAGCTAATTGTGAGTTACCTTTTACAACTGAAGAGGTGGGTGGAGTTACCCATTTGAACTTGAGAGATGGGTGGAGTAACCCATGTGATCTGATTGGAGATATCTCTTTGAAGATAAATGAATATTCAATTCATTTATTTAATCAAAGTTTTCAACATGTGAGATAATTGAATTCTTTTTTATTTAGAATTGCTTTATTGATGAAATGAAATTAATTTAATTGAAAGAATTTAATTAGTAAGTTTAAATATTTCAATTTAAACTATAGGAAATTGAAAATAATTAATTAATTAATGGTAATTAATCAATTAAGGTTAATTAATTAAATAAAATTTATTATTTAATTAATTTTGGTAATTTGATTAGATGATTTGGGGAATGAATTTAGAAGAAAATAGATGATTAATTAATGATTAAAAAGCATTAATTAATAGATGAAATGAATTTAGAAGAAAATAGATGATTAATTAACGATTAAAAAACCATTAATTAATAGATGAAAATTAGTGTTTTTAATGTCAAGTCGCAAGTCTATCCATTTTAGGGTGTCTAAATTTGCCCCTCTTTGATGCAATGTGACATGTCGCAATGTGTCAAAGATTCTACGATTTTGATCTTGCCCCAGCGATACTAGGTGTATTTATGCCCCCTTAACAAATTAGAGCGAAAAGTCGCGATATGAGCGTTAATTTGTTGAATCTGCAATTTGTGAACCTGGGTAGCTGACTAATTTGGAAAAAGATTTATTATGCCCCTGATATTGAGGTTTGTAAATTCTGGGGACTGAGAAGGAAATTTTGAAGCCCTGGAGGAATTAGGGTTTCTAGAAATCCCTATAAGTAGCTGGGAGAGCCCTTCACTTGTTATTTTCATTCTGGAGCTCTGACGATCCTAGTGAGTTTGTAGTCTATTTTTCTCTACTTTTTGTCTCTTCTATGAGCTATGGCGGGCATTTTGGGCGTCGTGCATGTCTATTAGGTTCATACCTTTCATCGGCCAGCTCGCGCAAGACATCTGGTAATTAATCTTGTCCTTTTTATCATTAATGGCATATTCATTGCTTTGAAAATTATTGCATTTTTTAAAATTTTAGAAGAGTGCCGCAATTAGCTGCAGTTTTGCCACAATTGTGATTTAAATGTCATAGATGACGGTTTCTTACCGCAACTGATAAGTGTGCCGCAGTAGGTATGTTTATTATCACAAATGCACGTTAAATGCCACAAATGATGAAACAGTATCACTAAGGCCTTAAAAGTGTCACATTTGTCTGTAGATTGTCGCAATTGTTCTGTTAGTTCTCTTTTGATATTCATTAATGACTGATTTGTTACTGATACATTTATTTCTATGTTTTATAGTATTCTGGGACTATCCTACAGTGTTGGGAGCCAAGACCATCAGATTTGATTCTTCACTTTCAGGTTACTGAGGGTGAGAGAGACATTCTTAGGCAGTTAGGCCTATACTGGATATGCTATATGCCTGAGATCATGACCAATAGGGGTCTGATCTCTTTCTTATTAGAGAGGTGGAATTCAGAGACCTGTATGTTTAGATTACTGAATGGCGAGTGTATAGTCACTCTGGAGGATGTTTATCGCATCCTATAGATTCCTATTCAGGGTGCTTTTGTTGAGTATGCCAGGATGCTGGCATGACTACTCTCTCTGAGCTTTATAGTTTGCCTTCGAATCAGCTTGGGATGTTGGATCCCTATGACATGCCATGGTCTATATTTGGGATGGGTCTAGATAGATTGACCACATTGTTAGGGAGTCTGATATGTGGGATCCTATGTCTCGATCTTCGTCAGCACAGATTCTCTGTCGGGTTTAGTGCTTGTCTCTAGGGTATGGTTTGTGATCATACCTTATACGCTTGGGGTCTATGCATCTTGGCACACATGTACCATCATATGTTCTATGATGCTTACCTTGGAGGTAAGTCACTTGGTTGTGGTGCTACCTTGCTCCAGATATGGGCTTGAGAGCACATTGCAGTGTGCAGACCTATAGCTGTTTGGAGTCTTCTTGCGGGGAGACCATACATGTTTATGTATGATGGTGCCATTGTCCAGTCACATATGGTACATTTGATATTTTGGTGGTTGAAGATCGACATGATGTCATATTTTATTTGGAGGCCATACAGGGACTATCCTATTTGGGATGGAGAGGACGTTCACTTACCCTTCTATCGACGGTGGAGATTCTTAATTGGTCATGTTAGTTGTCATGTGCATATGATAGACTTTCACAACACTGATAGGGTGTTGCAACAGTTTGAAAAGAGACAGGATGTCACAGATTCTTATGCCTATTTTTCTCATCGATCTAGAGATGATACTCTTTGGGGTGCACTTGTGCCTTTGGATTTAGTTGCTACTAAGTTCTAGGGTCTTATGCCTATTGCCTGGACTTGGAGATATGCTACTATGGATGCTGGTATGTATTTTAACTCTACTCCTGCTTGATGTAGTTCTCTGTTATGATGTGGCCATACTTTGTTATTTGTTCTACACTATTTAGATATCCTTCTTTTGTATAGATCTTTATGTTGATTATCTATATGTTACTGGTATCTAGATTTGTTCTATTGCAGCACTACTCCATAGTATGATGCATGGTGGCATACTACACATCTGGAGCCACTCATTGATGTCTCATGGCCAGTTGTTGATAGATTTTTTAGGAGGCCACGTCAGAGTCAGGGTAGAGGGAGGGACAGAGGGAGGGTTGGGGGTGGTAGGGATGGAGGTGGTAGAGATGGAGGTCATGATGGAGGATGGGGTAAGGATGGAGGGAAAGATGGTGGGTGAGGGAGGGGAGATGATGGCGGAGATGATCTTGGTCCTAGGGGTGCTAGTGGTGGGGTTCGGATGAGGGGTGGGTGGAGCATTACTCAGAGAGTCAGATTGAGTGTCCTTTTGGAGGATGAGGAGGCAATGGAGGAGGAGACACCTTAGTTAGTTTGGAGATTACGTCAGTGTACTAGTGCTATTCTTCCTCAAAGGTTAGATGAGAGAGTTATTGTAGAGGATGTGGATGTGGAGATAGGTGATATTTTCATTGAGGCCTTGGATGTAGAGGGCACTAGTTTGAGCTCTTCTACTGGTAGTAGCAGTACAAGTAGCAGTACTGGTGAGAGTTTTGATAGTGGGGATTCTCGGGTAGTGATAGGGAGGGGTGATGAGGGATTGGGGGATAGAACTAAGGAGGGGGACATGGATGTGCCCATGGGAGGGATGGACATAGATCCTTCTAATCTAGGGAGACTCACACAGGAAGTCATCTATTTACAGGCCACACTTGCTTCCTTTGATGCACATGCCACTGCTTTGGAGGCTAGGGTTATAGAAGTTGAGGCCAGGACGACTACGGCAGAGGCTAGAGAGAGAAAGGCTCAAGCTAAGGTCTGATCCTTTATTGATAGTGTACAGGATGCCTCACATTGGGATCTTTTGGACCGCTACTATAGATCTGTTATGCCCTGCATACCCGTCCCTACATTTTGTGTGCAAAATGTTGGGTCCCCTCATTTTTGGCTTTTGCTCTTGCCTTGTTTCTTTCCTTTTTCTTTGTTTTCCCTTCGAGATTTTCTTCTGTGAGGTTTTTTTTTTTTCTGTTTTTGTTTTCTTGTGTCTCCAAGACCCAGTCCCAAAGTTTGGACTTTCATGAGCTGGATCCCGGACTCCGGGATTCTGCGCCACGATGTCTTATTTTTTTGAGAAGGTATGGTTACATGGAATCCCCAGACCAAGAGTCTGGGGCTTGCTTGTTCTGGAGTTTGCAGAAAGGTACCATGCTTTTTACCCTAGGGTTATAAATTGAAGTTACCTGTCATTTTCACATTTACCGTGATCAAAAACCTAAGGCGATTTACCAGAGTGATTGAAGCAAATTTGAAGTGATTAAGTGTTGATGATCCTAGTGATTAGCAGTAATTAGCAACATTTAGCAGGTGGTTCGCGGTGTTTGTTCAAAGTGTTTAAAGGATAGCTTGTTGCAAGACTTCATTGTTCATCCTCCCCACATCTCTCGTGCTCTAGGTAAGCCTTTGGCATTCATTCCTTGGTTTCTGGTTCTCTGGTTTTGGTTTGTTTTGGCTTCATTTCCTTATTGTTTTTCATTGGCTTATGGTTTTGTTTGGGTTTTCCATTTTTGGCTTTTTTCTTTTGGTCACCTCCCATTGGTAGGTTGGCACTTGCAAAGGGTTGTTCTCCCTCTGCACAGTTGTAATTCAGGCTAGTTTCCTGCATGGTTGTAATTTGTGTAGCTACTTTGTATATTGTGTAAGTATTTATAAATTATGTGTATATGTTTTGTCCATTGGCCCTCTGTACTTTGATGTATTTTTATGGTATCATGCTAAGCTCACCATGACCTGACCCATGTTTTCCCCAAATCTGTGAGCTCTCCTTCTCAATGTAATACCACCAAGTTTAGACTCAGCTCCATGCTGGTTTGAACCATGGCATTTTTCTCTCTCCTCTGTCAAGTTAGTCTTAATAGTGAATTTATTTCCCATGTGCACATTCAAGTCTAGCCAAGTGGCTTCCACTTCATGCATGTTTGGATAGTTGTCAGTTTTATCACCATAACTCCTATTTACTGCATGGCCATGTGACATCCATGTCAGCCTAATACGGCTCATTTTCTGGCCATGTTACCCAATGGTTAGTTTTCAGACTCTGGGTCTTATGTCCCTACATGGTTCTTGTTCCGCTAGTATCATGTGTGCTAGAGTCCTCAGAGCCCCAGATGTTGGTCAGCTACCTCAGTTCTCATTATATACACATCTTTTTCAGGATTTGACAAACTAACCCTTACAAGTGCGAATGTGATGGTAAGATCTCCGGACCCCGGAGCAACATTCTATCTTCTATAAATTATGATAGTCATCTTGCCTTGTAGGTTGCTAGCATCTAATTCATTAATCATGTCAGAGGCATCCGCATCCTCTCCACCCAAAATTCCAGATCTCCCAACCACGGCAGTCACCAAGGTAGCTGTTAGAACTAAGATCGAGAGGGCCCTAGAAAAGATTCCCCTGACCATGAAGTATTTGAAGGAAAACACTGTCACAGGTTCAAAGAATGAGTCTAGTGTTTAGTTGATCATTGACACCTGCATCGGGATGTGGGAAAAAATATAAGCCTTGGTGAAAATGATGTTTATCCAACAAACATTTGGAGACCCATTGGCCATCAATGTTGGCAATTTTGGGATTCTGAAGGCTGCTTTCTTCCCGTGTTCTGTGCAAGCCCCAGAACTTATTCTTACTCTGGCCACACACTATAACTCGTCTATCCGGGCTATCATGCTCGCTGCCTCAGTCCCAACCAGGTAGCCAACTCCAATGGTGTCTTTAGATGCTGCAACTTTTTAGGCCAATTTTGAAATTCCCCAGTTTGATAACATGGCCTTCGTCACTCGACACCAGGTGTTGCAAGAATTTTTGGATTTGGAGCACATGGCCTGGCAATATCTGAACAACAATTGGTTAAAGATGCCAAAGAAAGACTCCAACAGGATGAAGCTGGAGATCCCCTGATTAGAATTCAAGGAAAGCATATAGATGGGGATTATAGCATTATGTAGGATCTTTGGACAACCCCATGCCCAGGAATTCTCAGCATGGATGTACTACTTCTTGCTCAGTATCTCTTTCGGTGAGAAATAATTTGATTGGGCCACCATCATCTCAAATCACGTGGATTCCCAACTCCTCCAGGTCGCCCGGACCTCTAAATTATACCTAACATCCTACATTCTCTGGGCTCTAGCACAACAATGACCTATGACAAATGGGCTACTCATAGCAGGCATGCTTGGGGTCGGTCCAAGCCAAAAGGCTCCCTGGGATTATTTCCCACAAATCCAATGGGAGGCTCGTTTCCTCAGCTTCTGTCAAGTAAATGATGCCTTCATTTACTAAAATCTCCTCACACCTACCAGGGATTCTAGGTACCACCTCTCCAAGGAGGTAATGGATTTGGTCAGAAGTTATGGCCACTACTACATTCAGTTCCAGTAGTACACTTATATTTGGGTGATCGGCTTCTCTGGGAAACCCTATTTGTTTCCCAAACACTGTGGGAACAAAATAATTCTTTTGGAATACCGCCAGCAAATTTTGGAACTACACACCCTCTACACTGTGAAGAAGGTAATAAATGTTCCATTCCCAATCACCTATGGAAATTACTCGTGTAGTCTGACCGCGGCAAGAGAGGCAGATAGCGAACTTAAAAGCTTGGGCCTAAGTGAATTCTATCTGGAGCGAAAGAACTTTGATCCGCTAGGCCAAATAGCGACAACACTTCCCTGGGTATCAGAGCCCCATGCATTCCACATGGAGGATTTTTGGGAATATTTCCAGGATGATCTTGAAGTCTGGAGTTGGCACTTTGACCGGATGACAATGGGGATGATGTAGAGGCTAAAGCTTTGAAAATTCCTGGATGACTTCTCGGACACCGGGTCCACAGTAAACCCGCAATACAAGAAAAAGGAAGTAGACAAGATGGCCCTCTCTCTAGTAGACTGGGACACCCAGGAAGGTCTAACAATTGAAGATCTCACCCGTGATGTGGTTGAACGTAGCTACACATATTTTAAGAAGGTATGCCCAAGGAGCACACGCAAAGTTGGCCCGTTTGTATGCGGGCTCAACTTCTTCGGCTAGAACTTCCTCATAAGTGGAGGATAGAGGGAAAGTGATAATCGGGGCCCTGTCGCAAACCCCATCTATGACCCCCATAATAGAGAAAATGCAAGAAACACTGGCGGTCTCCCAGCAAATGAAGGATAACTTAATCACGCAGTTGGCCACCCCGGTACGTATGACCGGACCAGTCCACCCTCCTTCTTCCCCTTCACTGGCATCATTGATGGTCTGAGCAACAAGGACTAGAGCATAAGATGAGAGAGTATCTATAATGGACGCAAAGCCCCCTTTGGTAACCAGGAGAAAGAAAAGAAAACTAACTCTCAGCCAAGGGCAGAGCCAGAACTTGGGATGCCAAGCATCCAAGAAGTACATATCCTTTCTTCTGACTCTCTGAATCTGGACAAAGAACCTAAGGATCTCCCAGAGAACTCCCCTCCCCGTGATGAATTTGATGATTTATTTAGAACTGATGAATTTGGGAACTTGTAGGCAGATATCAGGAGATCAGTTGAAGAAATCGTTGCCCAAGAGGGAACAATGCCCCCTCTTGAAAGGAACATCCTGGAGAAGGGAGTTGCCTAAAAATAGGAAGCTTGGGCAGTGGGAGTAGAAGAGAAAGAATAAGTGAACATCTCCAAAGTCCTAGAGATATAGTTTGAAGGAACCATAAAGAGCAGGAAAATGCAAGATGAGCAACCGGCATCATTCGGGAGAACTAGACCAGCAGGATCAACCGTAACCCCAACTTTCATGCTCTAGACGCCACCCCTAAAGGCAACATTTAGTGAGGTAATCATAGCAGCTCAAACATTGAATCTTGGCCTGATACCTCCACCTCCTCCAAAGAATACACCAATTGAAGAAGACACTCCAACAGAGGAGGTTAATGAAGAACAGCAGCAGGGTGGGGAACAGAAATTTGGAGAAACAAATGTTGATCCCAACAATGCCGAGGGTGCAAACATTGGGGTAGACAATACAAGCACTATTGAGAAAAATCTTGCTCATGAGCCTAAAAATATAGGAAAGGAGCCAGGAAGGGATCAAAATATCAGGGAAGCATAACAAAATCCCAGAGGGGAAGAACAGGAATGGACACTGGCTGTGAAGCCACCCCTGCCACCTCAATGGTTGATAGAATCCAAGAAGAGGAAGGCCCTGAAAACACCTAAGGCCCATCTCTCATTGGCAGAGATGATGGCCCAAACACAGAATCCTCCCAAGGCCAAAAAGGCTCAGACAGTCCATACTCTTCAGACTGGTTTGGGCGGATACAGTTGAGATGATCGCAACACCTTCCCTAGATGTAGATGAGGCCATGACTAAGGCCGATGAATATTCTATCACCGAAGTATCACTGGGGAAGAGAGGAAAACAAGGTGAGCTAGACTTGTTTAAAGAAACGACCAAAATAGTGGAGGCTCACTATGAAAAGGAGGCCCAAAAGTTTCAGGCAGAAAAAGAAAAGAAAGAAAACCTCATGCGGCTGCTAATAGAGCTCGTGTAGACTATTACTGCCATTCCCCCAGAGGTCTCCTCATTCAGGGAACCACTCCCTCATGGTGACATAGACTCATTAAGGGCAATGAAAAGGAAAGCCCAGGTAGTTGATGAGAGGGATACAGAACAAGTGGGAAATGCCTAGTGTTTCTTAGTATCCACACTCCCAAACTTGTATGCGGCCAGCAATATTGTACATCAGGCTGAAACTAATATCTCCATTTGGGAAGGAGACATTGAAAACTATGAAGCATGGAAGGTTGAGTTGGAAGAACTCATCGGCATCAGAGAGGAAGTTGTCTTCGAGGCTAGAATTTTGGGAGAGGAGTCTTTTGATTTTGTCCAAACCCAGCACTCTAGACTTGACCTCACATTGGGGGTAATCAAGCAAGTGGCAGGGACCTTGCGTAACAAAGTCCAAGAAGTTCAATATTATTTTAATTTGTACAAGTCATTTATCTCAAAGGTCTCTGGAGCTAATCCCTTTAGCACTGAAATGTGCACTCTGGAGGAATATGTCATGGGAAAGTCTGATGAGCTAATGGAGTCTCAATATGGATCCTTGGAGGGGATAGATGGAGAAAAGATGGCATAGATAACTCACATGGTGCTCAAAGGTCATGACGCGGTGAAAATGGCAATAGAATTCAAGGAAAAGGTTCTAGATTTGGGTGAACAGGTAGATGTGTCCAAGAACTGCTAGGCTAGCCTCAAAGACATTGATGAAGACAGGATCACCCAGCTCTTGCAAACCTTCAATGACACCAAGGAACAATAAAATTCTCTAGGTTTCGGAGATGATTGTCAGGAGATGTATTTTGTTTTTATTTATTCTTTAGGGAGTGTAAGCTTCCAGATCCTAGAGTTCTGGATCTCACAATTATGTACTCTTTTAGTGACCAGTGTCTTAGTTCCTGAAGCCAACCAATCACTATCACATGGTTAATAAAAGTGTTAGAAAATAGGCAACCGCAACAAGGAACATTGGCTCATAGGATGATTCTAACAGGCGGTCTTTCCAAGGTGCCACTCCAAAGTAACACCTGGTGCATCAGAGATAGGGAGCCACTTTTCCATTAATGAGGCATGTAGCCTCAATCCCTGGGGGATTGGATTTCTTCTTTTCTCCTCCCAGCTCTCCTCTCGAGGCCGATTCTTCTACTCCTCATTTCTTGTCTTATTCTTCTGACATGTCAGACCTTCTCCATCTTGAGGTCTTTTTTAGTGTGGCGTAGGTAGTACCGGTCACCGAAAATAGTATTATATTGTTAAGTGTAAAATAAGTTAGGTTAGTTTTAGGTCAAAACTTGTGTATAAATAATAAGTCTGACCTCATTCTAGGGGTCAGTGAAATTGATGATTTTGTAGTCCATAGCTAATAGCATTTTGGTTTTCTCAGTTCTTAGTTGCAGAGCTCAATGCTCCTTAGTTTAGAAGCTTTCAGTAGTTAAATGCTCCCCTAGAGCCACCATTATTGTATGCCCCAGTGCTTGCTGGAAACATGTTAATGAAGAAGGAAGGGTTCTATCAATGTTGTTGCTAGCATTTTGATCTCTGAGTTAACGGTATTTTGTTTTGTATGTTCTTTATGTCCCTTGCTCTAATATTTTAAGTAGATTAATGACCTCCTTTTTCCTCGCTATTGATTAAATATGAGCTGATGGTTCTGTATTTCTTCAGTATTTAGTGTAGCATCTTAGAGCATGGTTGATGTTTTGAATGTTTGGCATAACTATAGGTAGATGGAATATTTCTAACCTTGCAGTATCTTTTGAATTTTATTTGGTGAAGTTAATGAATGCTTGTAGGAAACCCCACTTACTTAAATCCCTAGAGAAGATGAGCCAAGATAACCAACTATCCCCCAAACAAAACAATCACATTCCCAACTAAGCTCCCACACTGTCAAGACCCAAATCGCACATGCTTGAAGGCCCAGGGAATCTCATTTCCCCAGACAACCTTTACAGGCAAAGTTGGTCGGTACCCCGGTACCCGATGACAACTTACATCTGTTGGAGGACCCGGTCAGAAAGGCTCGTCAATAAAAATTGGCACTAGAAGGAGGGCATGAACTCGCCCCCCTCTAAGGATTCAAAAGAGTCCTTAGATCAACTCTCAATCCTGGAAGGTTTGTTGAACTCGAGCCTCCTGCTCGAAAGAAATAGACACTGAAAGCGAAGTCAGCCACCATTGTCTAGGGATCTAGCACATCCTAGAACACTCATCTTTCCCAAACTCTCTTGGTGAACAACTCTCAATCTATTTAGAACCCAACACCCCCAATGGCTATGTATTTCAGCAACACCGGGTCCCTGATGGGAACTTTTCTGGGTGCAACCAATTATCTTCCTGCGCACCCAAAAAAAAGTTCTCCTTGATATGAGCACTTAGGCTCGTGAATCATAGAAGAGAATCTACAGGCATACAAATATGTCATGAATTGACACTAGATCCAACATCAAGACATTGTAACCTAGATGTTTCCTCTATCCCTAGGATAGAATGAGCTAAACTGGTACCTTAACCTTCCTGCCAACTCTATCAATAGTTGGCAGGACATGGAGGACACCTTCTTGGCTACCTTCCATGTACACATTGACCCAATGTGGTCCCATATCTAGTTCAATTCCATCAGGAAGGAACCGAATGAGCCCCTTGCAGCATTCAACCACTAGTTCCAATGCAACTTGAAGCGGTGCACAGGTCCCTTCATCCCATCCATGGATGTAACTATCCAAACCTATCTCAATGTGATGGACCCTTTCCTTGTCACTCTCCTCTAGAGAACTACCGCCTCAGGTGACCGAGATACTTTGGCAAAGGTTTACAACCTGGCCTTAGAGCTGTCCCTTGGTCTTAACAAGTCCACAGGCAGGATTGGGCAGAGCATGCCATTTAACATGACACCTGGTAGAACTTCTTACGCTAGGGGATACAACCCCAATTAGGAAATAGGTTCCCCCTGTGATGGCCATGAATCCCCCACCACTGTCGATAGATCAGCAAGCCTAGTACGTATAACCATCCCAAGTTCAGACAACACCGGGTCTGGAATCTTTTCCCTGGAACCAACCACAGCAAATGCAACAACCACAGACACAACTATCCATAGTGCCTTTCTTTCAGTCATCTATGGCTGGGGGATTTCCACCCTCGACTCCAACAAATGCTTCCCATTTTTTGGGGAACCAACAACAACAACCGTCACATTGTGATATGAATACCCAGTTGACTACTGAGGTTGAATCCCTCTGACGAATGTTGTCTACACTGACTGTGGACATGGGTCAGCTGAAGGCGGGGTCCTTAGCACCCCACAACACCAATTCCTAGAGACGAAACATCTTCTCTGGCCAGAAAAATAACAATGCTAGAGGCAGAAATTTCAACAATGGGCCTTGGCCCAATCAAAAGCAATAAAACAACCATGCCAACACTAGAGGCCCTCCTCCAAACCAAAACACCAATTAGGGTAGCGCTAGACCTTCCCATTTTGTGCCAATCGCAGACTTCCAACCTATGACTAACTAGTGTAGATTGCATGACACAGGCTCTCATAATGAGGTGAACTATGCCACACTAGAGAAATTCATCATGATCTCCCAGCTGGACAGACAACAAGCTTCTGATCTTGCTTGCCCAGAGCCTCTTATACAAGAGCCTACTCACGGTGCATTTTCCTGTGAGACCATCTTCTTTGGAATAGGAAGAGAAGATGAAGAGGAACCCAAATTGTAGGGGTTCTTTGATGAATCTATTATGGCCTTTAAGGCTAATACCTTCACCAACCCATAGACTCCCTACAATACTCAGATTTAGGATGGTAAAGGACCAGTTTACATGCCCACACCTCCCAAAGACACTCCTCCCCACGACAACATGACTGATCGGTCAGTCCCTTTGAAGGGCCCTGACTCTAACCAAGCTAAGGACCTGACCAAGGGAAGCCACCAATTCCCATGAGGAAGGTTTGACATCATGAAGGTGTTAGAATAAACCACCACCTCCATGGCCTTGATGGAGGTTTTGCTGAATTGTCCCAAATAGAAGAAGTCTCTTCTGAAGCTCTTGGGAAACCCAAAATTTGTCAGTTGCCCACCTAAGACTGTCTCTTTTGATGACGCCAATGCGGCTGTCTTCCAAGGTAACACTGAGGATCCTCCCTTCCTACTAGGCCTAACCATACAAGGGAAAAATATACATAATTGCTTGGTAGATTCTGGGGCTTTGGGAAACATCATGCCTTTATTCATATGCCAGAAGTTCAGATTCTGTCGCACCCCATCTAACAGTGTAGCAATCCAACTGGATAAAACTATTGTAAAAATGGTGGTTGAACTGAAGAACATCTGGATTCAACTCATCCAGGACCCCAGGATAGCCAACATAATTGACATCCAGGTGGTAGACATCCCATAGACTTATGGGATGTTACTAAGTCAGAATTGGTCCAAGTCCCTAAACGGATATTTCTCGACTGACTTTTCCCACTTGTGACTCCCTTGGGAGGGAGAACCTAACCAGATCCAGGTTGAAAGTGAGCCCCAGATGAAATAGGCCCTCACCGAAGTTGGGAGGGTAAATGAAGTCCTCTTCTTTGAGACTTCCTCAGGGTGTACCAACCCCTTGAGATCTTAACATTCAATTTCACCCCTGGGGAGGACCCCATAGTTTCACAGAGAACCTGGGACCTGGAAGAAAAATTAAGGGTAGAGGTTAACTCTCAGGGTACTGTAGTGACCCTCACCACACTCTTGTCTGGCACTTGGTGTTGGGTGTATTATCAAAAACATTTTGAGCTAGGGTGTGAGCCCTTCCATTCCACTACTACCTGGCACATCAACTCCCTCTAAGAGAAAAAGCACACATTTGATTCCCCAAAACCCAGTTCTACTAATGATGCCTCGTTGGCACCACCTGTCCGAGAATCTCAACCAAAAATCTCTCTAGAGGCAAGCCTCACCTGTGCACCATCAACGCCGGAGGAAACTCCTCCCAACCTTCCCAAGAACAATCCAAAGACCACTTCATCATCCTAGCCCCAAACAACAAATGATGACTTGTGGACCCTTAAGTTTAACGGGTCCCAATCCAAACAAGGTTGTAGGGTCAGACTAGAATTGATCAACACGCGGGGGAAATCCTTCCTTGTGTCTTATAGGCTGCAGTTCAATTACATAAATAACATCATGAAGTATGAGGCTTTGGTCCTTGGACTCCTATTTTCACTAAGGAAATGAATCACTCACCTCTGGGCTCTTGGTGATTCAGAGTTGATCATAAAGCCGGTCTGAAGTCAATACACTTGTCATGATAGAAGGTTGGTTGCATACCGCAATCGAGCATGGAGCCTTATTAAAGATTTTGATGCCTTTGGCATCGATCTTATTCCCCAGAGATGCAATTATGTCCCAGATGCCCTTGCTATTTCTACCAGCATGCTTGAGCCAAAGGCTGGCTCTCGACTCCAGAAATTCTCTATTGAGATGGTCCCCACCCCGTCGATTCCAGACAATGTCACCCATTTTCAGGTCTTTGAAGATGATCATCATATCCTAGCCTTTATGGCCAATATTAGTGTCTTTGAAGACCAGATAGTGGAAGAGAGAGATCATGATGATACTGGATAGGGTGATGAAGATGACGGGATCATGGACTTACCAACCAACACCATCCCTAAGGGGATGGTCACAGTTGAATGAATCTTTGACTCAGACCCTCAGGGCTAGGAAAAGATGTCATCCTCCTCTCAGGGAGAAAAATTTGAGAAAGTGAACATCGGCCAGCCCAGTGAAGGGAAAATGATACACATTGGCACCTCCTGCTCCACTGAGGAGAAGGAGGATTTTCTCATGATTCTCTGAGAATACATTAATGTAATCATGTGGGGGTATGAGGATTTGAAAACCTATGATACATCCATTATGACTCATACTATCCCACTCAAACTTGATGCTAAACCTTTTCGGCAAAACCAATGACCAGTTAACCCACTGATCAAGCCTTTGATTCATCAAGAGGTTCAAAAACTGATGTCAGCCTGGATCATCTTTATAATCCAGCATACAACATGGTTTGCCAACCTTGTCCCTATGTGGAAGAAAAGTGGCGAGATTCACCTTTGCGTGGATTTCCAAAATTTGAACAAGGCCTCCAAGAAAGATAATCACCCTCTCCCCTCATTGGATGAGGTGTTGTAAATTGTGAACAGGTCACAAATGATGTCTTTCTTTGATGGGTACTTTGGGTATAACCAAGTCATGGTTAAATATGAGGATAGAAACAAAATGGCATTTACCACCAAGTGGGGAACATTTGCCTGTTGGAGAATGCCCTTTGGCCTGATCAACGCAGGGGCCACATTTCAAAAGGCTATGGACATCAGGTTCAAAGGCCTAGTGAACTGGTGCATAATCATCTACATGGATGATTTGACCATCTTTTCCTGGGATAGGCATGATCATTCTTCCCACCTCGCCCAATTTTGTGAGAGGTGTCACCGGTATGGAATATCCCTCAACCCTAAGAAATGCATATTTGGGGTCACTGAAGGGAAGTTGCTCAAGCATATTGTCTCTAAGAAGGGTATATCCATTGACCTTGAAAGAGTTGAAGCACTGCTAAACCTACAAATGCCCGGCAGTAAGAAGGAAATGAGATCTTTCGTTGGAAAGATCAATTTTGTCTGGCGATTCATCACAGGATTCGCCGAAATCGTAAAGCCACTCAATGAAATGATGAAGAAAGATACTAAAATTGAGTGGAGCCCTAAAGAAAAGTGGGCATTCACCCAGATTAAACAAATGATAATGGAGGCCCCAGTCATGGCTAGTCTAGACTATTCCCTCCCCTTCTACATTTATTCCTGTGCTTCACCACATTTTTTCACGGCAGTTTTGACCCAGAAAGTTAAACGGGAGGAATGACCAATAACTTTCATGAGCTACCCCTTTAATAATGTTGAAGTATGGTATTCACCTTTGGAAAAATAGGCTTTTTCTCTTGTTTGCACTGTGAATAAATTCTAGCATTATATTCTCTGGAGCAAAGTGCATGCTATTATCCTAGACCAGGCAGTAAAATCTCTGCTGATGCAGAGTGAATTGGGTGAAAGATGGGGGAAATAGATGGCCATCCTCCAAGAGTATGATTTAGAAATGCAACCCATGAAGATAGTCTGAGGCCAGGGACTATGTAGGGCGATGGAAAAAGACACTCCACACATCAAATGTCAGACATATACAATGGATTCCATCACCTGGGATCCATGGTACACAGACCTAGTGTACTTGTTGTTGAATAAAAGATGCCTATAGGGATTGCCTCCACACAAATGTTGTGCCCTAAAATTGAAAAGCGTGTACTTCATGATAAAAAAATGCCACGCTTTTTCATAGAAACTATGAGGGAGTATACCTCCGGTGCATTGATAGGGTTCAAGCTTCAAAGATAATTGAAGAATTCCACAGGGAGTTTGGAACCGGGCATGGCTTAGATGACACCACTTCCCATCAAATCCTTCAGGCTGGATACTATTAGCCTTGTATCTTAAAATATGTCTACACTCATGTCAGGAAGTGCCATACTTGCCAAACCACAGGACATCGTGAGTGGAACCCGGCTATGCCTTTGTAGTCGGTCTTCGAAGCTAAACCTTTCACCCAATGGGTATTTAACTTTATCAGGAAAATCAACCCCAACTCATCTACCAACCACTGATACATCTTGACCACCACTGAGTATTTCACTCAGTAGTCTGAAGTGATCCCTTGTAAAAATAACACGGCAGATGTAGTCATAAAATTCCTGGAAGAAAACATCATCACGCGATTTGGAATGCCTTTTGCTATAGTGTGTAACATTGGTCCAGCATTTTCTTTGCCACAATTACTTGAATGGACCTATGATAGAAAGATCACTCTCAAGTTCTCCAGCAACTATTACCCCCAGGGGAACGACATTGCTAAATCAACCAACAAAAATTTACTTGAAGTGATCAAACATCTATTAGAATAGAATCCCCAGGACTAGCATCAAAAGCTTAGATTTTCTCTCTGGGCGGATCATATTTGGATTAAGGCAGCCCTAGGGACATCCCATTCCACCTAGTTTGTGGCCAGAACCCAGTGTTCCCCATTAACTTGCAGATACTAGTTTTACAATTTATGCAGGAATTCAGCAACCGGGACAATATCATGGAGGTCTGGATCCTAAATCTGGTGTGAATAGAAGAACAAAGAGATGCAGCCCTTGAACACTTTGCGTGTCACCAAGCAATACTAAAATTATGCTTTGACCAAAGAGCCCAGTATAAGGCCTTTCATATTTCATACTTAGTCCTTTTGTGGGATAAGGCCCAGGAAAAGAAAGGAAAACACACCAAATTCCAACAGCTCTGGCTTGGACCATACTTGATATCTGAGATCTACGGGGAAAATACTTATCACCTCAGTACCATGAATGGAGAAGTCATTCCACTGGCCATTAATGGACATTTTCTCAAGTATTATTTTGAATGAGGTGAATTTGTCCAGAATTGTACTATATGTAAAGTCCTACTTGTAAATATTTCTTTCGGTGCTCTGTTTGGGGTGCCTTGCCTTGTAAATAGTTTTGTTGGCTATCCTTCAGGACTGCCCCTTTTCTTTTTTCATTTTCTTTTTGGCTTTGTTCTTTCTTTTTTGGGTTCCCAATGTGTTGCTCCCCCTTTGTAGATCGGTATGCTTCACATAACATCTAGTCACAGGAATGGTACCTTCTGCATTATGGTGAACGTGGAATCTATTGTTAGCATGGTGGAATTGGTCCACACTCTGGAGTTATTTTGTGAGTTTGGTAATAGGATATGATTAATCTTCATCAGATTCATCCTTGAAAGTCTAAAAATCAGTTAAATCATAATCAAAAGGAACAAGTAATCAGACACACCGAGAATAGATCGATCGCACTAGTTTGTTGGCCCAAGTCTGAAAAACATTTAAATTATTTCTAGGTCCAGAGTTTTCCTCCCCTATATAGAAATTTGAAGTGGATGGAAAGGTGAAAGAAGTACCGTCATTAAAATTAGCTAAGCTTAAGGTTAATGGTGAAAGGAGTACCGCCTTCCCATCTGAGAAAAAAAAGACATAAAGAGAACTAGAAAATGGGGGAAATTCTGGTATCCAGAGGAATCAAGCAGGTTTGATGACTTTGGTTTGATATATTTAGTGCCTCTTCTCTACTTCTCCCAGAGGTCATCGGCTTGATTTTCTTTCAAAGCACACACTTCAAAACTGATGAAAGACCAAGGATTGAATCATGTATGGGCCATATTTTCTTAGATGCTTCGCACCTAGCAAGCAGGATACTCCAAGTAATGATTGATTCCAGTTTTTCTAACTAGAGATTCTATAGTTCTCAAATGTGCTAAGGCATTTGTCCCAGATAGTTGCCATTTTTTATGCCCTGCATACCCGTCCCTACATTTGGAGTGCAAAATATTGGGTCCCCTCTTTTCTCTTTTTTCTCTTTCCTTGTTTCTTTCCTTTTTCTTTATTTTCCCTCCGGGCTTTTCTTTCGTAAGGTTTGTTTTTCTTTCTATTTTTTTTTTCTTGTGTCTCCAGGACCCAGTCTCAGAGTTTGGTCTTTCTAGAGTTGGATCTCAGACTCTGGGATTCTTCACCACGATGTCTTCTTTTTGCTAGAAGGTATGGTTACATGGAATCCTCAGGCTGGGAGTCTGAGGCTTTCTTTTTTTGGAGTTTGCAGAAAGGTTCCATGCTTTTTACCCTAGGGGTATAAATTTAAGTTACCTATCATTTTCATATTTACCATGATCAAAAATCTAAGGCGATTTACCAGAGCAATTGAAGCAAATTTGAAGTGACTAAGTGTTGATGATCCTAGTGATAAGTAGTAATTAGCAACGTTTAGCAAGTGGTTTTTAGTGTTTGTTTGAAGTGTTTAAAGGATAGCTTATTGTAGGACTTCAACGTTCATCCTCCCCACATCTCTCCTGCTCCAGGTAAGCCTTTGGCATTCGTTCCTTGGTTTCTGGTTCTCTGGTTTTGGTTTGTTTTGGCTTCATTTATTGGTTTTTTTTTGTTGGCTTCTAGTTTTTTTTGGGTTTTCCATTTCTGGTTTTTTTCTTCTAGTCACCTCCCATTGGTGGGTTGGCACTGGCAAAGGGTTGTTTTCCCTCTGTGCAGTTGTAATTTAGGCTAGTTTCCTGCACGATTGTAATTTGTGTAGCTACTTTGTATATTGTGTAAGTATCTGTAAATTATGTCTATATGTTTCAACCCTTGGCCCTCTATACTTTTCTTTATTTTTAATGTATATCCTTCCAGTATCATGTCGAGCTCACCATGCTCTAACCCATGTTTTCCCAAAATCTATGAGCTTTCCTTCTCAACCGAATACCACCTGGTTCAGACTCAGCTCCGTGATGGTTTGAACCATGTCAGTTTTCTCTCTCCTCTGTCGATTCATTCTTAATAGAGAATTTATTTCCCATGCGCACATTCAAGTTTAGCCAAGTGGCTTTTGCTTCACGCATGTTCAAACAGTTGTCGGCGTTATCTGTTAGAAACACTGAGAGGGGGGGTGAATCAGTGTTTATCTATTAATTATATTTCAGCCAATTAAACATATATCAAATGTGCATCCAAAGAAACATAACACAAGAACACATAACACATGATATGATTACGAAGAACCTTGATCAGAGGAAAACTCTGGTGGGGATTAGTACCCACAAAATATTGTACTGGGTATAATGAACCTGTTAAAGTTCCTTTGCCCTGTTAGAAGCAGTCTTTACAAATTAAGTACAATGACTTGGTTAAAGGTCTGACCCTATTAGGAGTATTTTACAAAAACCCTATTAGGGGTGTATGGCTCACTGCCTAGGCTCACTGCCCAATAAGATGAAAGCTACAACCCTCTGAATGTTGATATGCACTATATCAAAAATGAACTACTGTAATGACACTACTGTCTGATTAGTTCCGTGTATGCATGGATGCTCTTACTCCTTTAAAGAGCTATATCATCTTCTGAATTCATTATACTATTCCTCTGTAACTTCTTCTTGCATCATAAATGACACTTGTAACATATCTTTAAATTATATACTTATATCTTCAAACCCGAATAGGCGCGACCCAAAACAAATCACTAGTCGGCCCTAAAACTAAAATATACAACGCTTCTGAACAATTCAGCCTAAGTGTGTTTACTACAACAGTAATTACATTAATACAAACTTATAACTAAAGGTGCTTAGCCATTACATTATAAAATCATTCACGCTGATCAAAACTATAGTCGGCTTCCATGCTCTATTTCCTGGACTGCAGGTTTACTAATCTACCTGTAACTTCTCCGTACTAATGTTTCATACTCTGTGCATTTGGATCTAGCATGTATATACACCATAGAGTATATACCTAAGCATGCATGCTCTAGTGTGATATCTAACACATGCGCTAATATGCTGATCTATGTATGTGTCTGTCTGCTCTATTTTCACACTTATTCATTTTCCTTTCATGACAGAACTTAAGTATGACTTTGTTGCCATGATTGACAACACAAAATAAGTCATGCTTCCTCAGAAATTCAACTTGCCAAAAATCTCCCCCTTTCTCATTTATGGCAACAAAGGAATGTGGCTAAGTTACTAAAAATGACTTCATACAAAAATAACTGTATATAACAATACTTAATGATATATACATATATATTTCTCTGCATATATACATTCTATACTACTCCCCCTTTGACATTAATGACAAAGGTGTGCAAAAATTTTAATTCTTCAGCATACTTACTTTATGTAAACTTCTGGGTACACAACTTGAAGAGATTGAATCTATTTCTGCCAAAAGACTTTCATTGCATCAACTGTCTGCAGATGCGCACATAAAGCATATGTCAATTTCTCCATTTTTATCAAATCCATGCAAGGACCTTGAACATATGTCTGTATGGTGTTATCAATCTGTTTGATGTTCTCATTGAGAACTACTAGAGATGGCACAAGTGCATTCCTCAACTGAGTCTGCCTTACCCTTATCTTATTGATTTCTAACTTTGCTTTCTCAATTTTGTCTAACTACCCTTGGTAGACATTGTTACATATGTTCATGTCTTGTGTCGAGGTTTCAAGTGATTTTCTTATGTTATCAACCATTTCTTCTACTTCTGCTATCTTTTTAGTGTGCTCAGAGGTGAGCTTCACTCTATCCATACAGTTTGCTATGACTTTCTTTCCTTTATCTGCCAATTCCTTCAATATAGCCTACCCAATCTTTAAGGAATTTAGATCTAAGGTAAAGTTCTTTACCAATTCATTTAATGTCTCCTTCTTGTATTCATCTTCTACAATTTTAGTAGCTGATTCTACTTAGCTAGTGAAATGTGACTTGAAGTTTGATAAGATGTTGTCCACATCTTCAACTGATTCTACTTTGGCTATTTTTTGATCAGTATGCACTAAGTCATTCAAAATGTTCACTGTTTCCAAGAAGAAAGGGTTCCTCATCACTTGTTTCTCTTTTTCCTTTTCCATGGAAAGGATGCTAATCTTGATTAGGTCTTCTTCTCCCCATGCATCTAAACTTGCTGAGTCAGGAGTTAATCTTGACAACAATGAGGTGGATGGTGAGAATATAGTATTTTGGTTGGTATCCACGCATTCAACCTTCACTGGTTTCTCTTTTGTCAGCATCTTGTCACCTTGCATATCATCTTGAGTGTCTTCATTTATGTCAGCTTGATCATTGATGGGAACTTCATCTTGTTGTGTGGTGGTATCATCAGTGCACATTTCTTCAGTGCTTTCAAATGCCTTATCAACTTTATCCATATCTTTATCAGAAGTTGTC
>MU223535.1:1971232-2010054 GCA_018584345.1 Thuja plicata
ATCCATCTCTTGATACATGTCATAGACTTTTGATAATGTATCCAGTCTTCCTTCATTTACAATCCTATTCTTCAAGATATTTAGACTAGGTCTAAATCCTACCTCAGGTGGAGCTTGAACATTCTTACCTTTGCTCCGAGTAGCTCTTGAGAATGGATGACTTGTAGCGGCTTGCTTCCTTCCTCTAGGTTTCTTGCTAGGTACAGAAGGTGGAGATGTGTCTAGATCAATGGTTGTAGTAGGCGCAGTGGTACTCTCCTCATTTTTCTTTTGCTTCTTCTTCTAAGTTTCAACAGTTTTCTCAATTTTAACTTTAGCAATTTTAGCTTATTTTGCCTTATCCAAATCTTCTTTTGTGACTCCATGCTTTCTCAGAATGTTGGATGTCATTCTGGATGCTTTCCTTTTGTTAACAGCAAGTTTTAGTTCAATATCCACTTCGTCAGTCTTTTCTCTATAAGTGCCCCATCTAGGTTCATTAGGGTCTTTAGGTGCTGATAATAAGACTTGCGCATATCCTTCTAACACATGGTCTTCTACTTCATACCCTAGTGGATGAATCCACTTAGTTCTCGGCTCAACAGCCTCCATGCATGTGTAATCTGTCTCTTCCATAAAGCATATTGTATCCCTATATTTGTCAACTATCTTCTCAGATAGTCTGAACCTGCTCTACATTTTGACCCTGAATATCTTTATATCCATATCCATTTTATCTCTTGCACTGCTTTCTACTGTGGCTTTAAGAGATATCTGAGTCATTTTAGGTTTGCCTTTGTCTAGATAAAGGTCTACAACCTTTCTGACTATGTGGTGATACAAATAGATGATCAGTGATCCAAACCTAAATGTTTTGCTCCTGTCATGTTTGATAATTATGATATTTTCAATCAACTGATCGCACAAGACCTCACATAGATTGTATTGGGTGTTTTCCTTCACTATTCTGATAGTTTCAAGGACTATTGCTGTAGAGACACTATTCAACCTACTTGCTTGCTGAAACTTGTATCCAAGTATCATTGTCATGAGTTTAATGTCATCCTCCTTGATAGGATCAACTGTCATTCTGCGCCTATCACTCCTAGACAAACAAACTTGCTCAATTTGTTTCTTGACATCCTTACCAGTGGGAAACACTGGTCCAGTCATTGGAAGTTTGGTTAGCTGATGGATTAGTTCTGTAGTGATGCAAATAGGGACATCTCCAATCTAGAAAAGATCATCATGTATCCTGCTTAATAGAATCTTTACCCATTCTGGTTCTTCAAACTCATGCGCATTCAAATACTCTAAAATAGGGTTATGTTGTAACTGCGTGAACTCATCCTTGAATGTGAAATCCTTGTTTAACATTGATGCCATATGAGAGGCTATATTATCATCTCCTAATGACTCCTTATAGTATATGTACACACGATATCTTCCATGTGAACAATGCCAAGTGGGGTTTTGGATAAAGCCCCTTCCACATCATCCAGTATGGATTTGAATGGATGCTTCTTAAATATAAACCTCTTCCTCTCTACTACATCAAATACAACTGGGGTCGCCAAACTTACTTGGTGTTTGCTTATGTAGGGTTTCCACAAAATTTTGAAACAACGCAATGGCTAAGGCTCCATTTCAAACTGATTATCCGATTGCTCCAACTGCCAAACCATTATGCCTTCATGCTTCAATGTCTTAGTGCTCCAATTCTCTTCAATTTTTGTACTCTCAAATGTAAATGTGACAATGATCGACCGTGAATTTATTTTTATACAATCTATCACATTTAATGCTTGCAACCATACATAGATATTTTCAAACTTTGATCCTGATGCAATTCAAATAATGCGTGAATGCATATAGCTATAATCTGTGCTTTTAACCATGAATCCAAAGGCTCATACTCTGATGTGACTACACCAACCACGTAGGGGTTCTGAGCTAGAATAGCTCCCCCTAAGACCAAGAAGGTCTTTTCAAGCAGAAGTAGAGGGTGTGTCCACTAGGGATGCTTCAACTACTTTGTCAACATTATTTTCCTTCTTAACTTCAACCAAGATCTTGCTTGAATCTTCATTTGCTTTGACAAAATTGACTTCTCCTTTCTCTTCAAATAGTGACTTTTTAGGATCCTCTTATTTCTATGTTTTGGATCTGCAAAACCTTGTGATATGTCTATCCTTTCCACATGTGTGTAAAATGATAGGAGGTCTTATATTCTTTCTTATCATGTTGCATTTCTTTGTTGTGTGTCCATTGTAGTTGCATATTTGACATGTAATGTTCTGCAAATTTCTTGAGAGTTGATTTCTTTGATTGCTTTGATTTATATTCCTGTGATTTTGTTGAGGTTTATTTCTTTGAATTGTTCTGCAATGTATAGCTCTGTGACCAAACTTATTATAGGAGTAACAATAACCTTGAAAAGGTCTTACCTCTTTGCAATCTCTTGCCAAATACCCATGTTTATTGCATGCATAAAAAGTTTTGTTAACTTGCTTGATTTCTCTTTTAGGTGGTTCAGATATAACCTCTGTAGTATCTTTAGCTTCTGAAGATGCTTCAAGTGTTTTTTCTTTCTCCTGTGATGATTTGATTTCATCTTGTGCTGTACTGAATCCAAGACCAGAAGTGTTCCCTTTTTTTCTTTGCGCATTGAGTTGGGATTGAATCAAATCAAAACTTGTGTGAAGTTTATCAATCTTGTCTTTTGCTTCTGTTAATTCAGATTCCAACCTCTTCTTCATGTTTTCCAATTCCAAGACTTTCATGTTTTCCTGTAGAAGTTCATCTTCCAATTGATTGCTTTCTTTGATATTGTCTTCAATGGTGTTCTGGCTATCTATAAGCTGTTCCTCCAGATCTTCGAATTTATCCTTTAGATATTTATTCTCTTCACTAAGATTTTTGACCATTTGTCCTAGATCACTTGTAGAAAAAATTTTCAGATCTTTTCTTAGTCTTTTAATAAGTATTTGAGAGCCATCATTTTTCAATCTTAGTTCTTCATTTTCCTTCTAGAATTTGTCAAGATCTTCAAGAGCTTCTTCAAGATTCTTTTTCAAATGTTTTGCTTCAGCTGAGTCCATGATCTCCTCAAGTGGTTAAACTTTCTTTTAGAGGGCCAGCATTTAATTCATTAATCATTTCAGAGGCATTCACATCCTCTCCACCAAAAATTCCAGATCTCCCAACCACGGTAGTCACTAGGGTAGCTGTCAGAACTAAGATCGAGAGGGCCCTGGAAAAGCTTCCCCTGACCATGAAGTATTTGAAGGAAAACACTATCACAGGTTCAAAGATTGAGTCTGGTATTTAGTTGATCACTGACACCAGCATCAAAATGTGGGCAGAAATGTAGGCCTTGGTGAAAATGATGTTTATCCAAGGAACGGTTGGAGACCTATTATCCATCAATGTCGGTGATTCTAAGATTCTGAAGGCTACTTGCTTCCCGTGTCCCGTGCAAGCCCCAAAACTTATTCTTACTCTGGCCACACACTACAACTCGTCCATCCAGGCTGTCATGCTTGTTGCCTCAGTCCTAACTGGGTACCCAACTCCAATGGTGTCTTTAGGTGCCGCAACTTTTTAGGAACATCTGGGAATTCCCCAGTTCGATAACATGGCCGTCATCATTTGACACCAGGCGCTGCAAGAATTTATAGATTTAGAGCACATGGCACGACAATATCTAAACAACAATTGGCTGAAGACGCCAAAGAAAGACTCCAAAAGGATGAAGCTGGAGATCCCCCGATCAGAATTCAAGGAAAGCATATAGATGGGGATTATAGCATTGTGTAGGATCTTTGGACAACCCCATGCCCGGGAATTCTCGGCATGGATGTACTACTTCTTGCTTGGTATCTCTTCCGACGAGCAATACTTCGATTGTGCCACCATTATCTCAAATCACGTGGATTCCCAACTCCTCCAGGTCACCCAGACCTCTAAATTCTACCTAACGTCCTACGTTCTCTAGGCTCTGGCACAAAAATGACCTATCACAAACGGGCTACTCACAGTAGGCATGCTCGGGGTTGGTCCAGGCCAAAAGGCTCCCTGAGATTATTTCCCACAAGTCTAATGGGAGGCTAGTTTCCTCAGCTTCTACCAAGTAAATGATGCCTTCATTTACTACAATCTCCTCACACCTACCAGGGATGCCAGGTACCACCTCTCCAAGGAGGCAATAGATTTGGTTAGAATTTATGGCCACTACTACATTCAATTGCAGTAGCACACTTATATTCGGGTGACTAGCTTCTCTAGGAAACCCTATTTGTTGCCCAAACACTGTGGGAACAAACTAATTCTTTTGGAATATTGATAGAAAATTTTGGGACTACACACCCTCTACATGGTGAAGAAGGTAATAAATGTTTCATTCCCAATCACCTATGGGAATTACTCGTGTAGTCTAACCACGAAAAGAGAGGCAAATAGAAAACTTAAAAGCTTGGGCCTAAGTGAATTCTATCTGGAGTGGAAGAACTTTGATCCACTAGGTAAAATAGCGATGGCACTTCCCTAGGTATCAGAGCCCCATGCATTCCACATGGAGGATTTTTGGGAAGATTTCTAGGATGATTTTGAAGTCTGAAGTTGGCACTTCATTCGGATGACAATGGGGATGATGCAGAGGCTGAAGCTTTGAAAATTCCTGAACTTCTCTGACATTGGGTCCACAATAGACCCGCAATACAAGGAAAAGGAAGTAGACAAGATGGCCCTCCCTCTAGTAGACTGGGATGCCCAGGAAGGTCCAAAAATTGAGGGTCTCACCTGCGACGTGGTCGAATGCAGCCACACATATTTTAAGAAGGCATGCCCAAGGAGTACATGCAAAGTTGGCCCATTTATACAAGGCTCAACTTCTAGGGCTGGAACTTCCTCACAAGAAGAGGACAGAGGGAAAAGGATAATGGGGGCCCCATCGCAAACCCCATCTGTGACCCCCATAATAGAGAAAATGCAAGAAACACTGGTTGTCTCCCAGCAAATGGAGGATAAGTTAATCACATAGTTAGCCACCCTGGTACATATGACTGGACCTGTCCACCCTCCTTCTTCCCCTTCACTAGTAGAATTGATGGTCTGGGAAAAAGGACCAGAGTGGAAGAGGAGTGAGAAACTATAATGGATTTAGGGCCCCATTTGGTAACCAGGAGAAATAAAAAGAAAACTAACTGTCAGCCAAGGGCGGAGCCAGAACTTGGGATGCCAAGGATCCAAGAAGTATAGATCCTTTCTTCTAACTCTCCAGAGCCAGACAAAGAACCTAAGGATATCCCAAAGAACTCCCCTCACTGTGATGAATTTGATGATTTATTTGGAATTGATGAATTTGGGAACTTGCAGGGAGATATTAGGACATCAATTGAAGAAATCGCTTCCCAAGAGGGAACGACACCCCCTCTTGAAAGGAACATCCCGGAGAAGGAAGTTGCCCAAAAATAGGAAGCCCAGGCAAAGGGAGTAGAAGAGCAAGAACAGGTGAACATCTCTGAAGTCCTGGAGATATAGGTTGAAGGAACCATAGAGAGAAGGCAAATGCAAGATAAGCAACCAGCATCAATTGGGGGAACCAGATCAGCAGGATCAACCGTAACCCCAACTATCATCCTCTAGACGTCATCCCTAAAGGAAACATTCAGTGAAGTAATCACAGTGGCTCAAACATTGAATCTTGGCCTGATACCTCCACCTCCTCCAAAGAATACACCAATTGAAGAAGACACTCCGGTGGAGGAGGTTAATGAAGAACAGCAACAGGGTGGGGAATAGAACCTTGGAGAAACAAATGTTGATCCCAACAATGCCGAGGGTGTTGACGCCGGGGTAGATGATACAAGCAATATTGAGACAAATCTTGTCGGTGGACCTAAAAATACAGGAAAGGAGCCAGGAACGGCTTAGAATATCAGGGAAGCACAACAAAATCCTGGAGGGGAAGAACAAGAACAGACACTGGCTGTGAAACCACCTCTACTGCCTCAATGGTTGATAGAATCCTAGAAGAGGAAGGCTCCAGAAACACCCAAGGCCCATCTCTCATTGGTGGAGATGATGGCCCAAACACAGAATCCTCCCAAGGCCAAAAAGGCTCAGACACTCCATACTCTTCAGACTGGGTCAGGCGGAGATACAGTTGCGGCGATTCCAACACCTTTCCTAGATGCAAACAAGGCCAGGGATAAGGCCAATGAATATTCTATCACTAAAGTATCAATGGGGAAGAGAGGAAAACAAGGTGATCTAGACTTGCTGAAAGAAGTGACCAAAGCAGTGGAGGCTCGCTATGAAAAGGAGGCCCAAAAGTTCTGGGTGGAAAAAGAAAAGAATGCAAACCTCATGTGGTTGTTAACAGAGCTAGCATAGCCTATTACTGCCATTCCCCTGGAGGTCTCCACATATGAGGCACCGCTCCCTTGGGGTGACATAGACTCATTAAGGGTGATGAAAAGGAAAGCCTGGGCAGTTGATGAGTGGGTTACAAAACAGGTGGAAAACATCCAGCATTTCTTAGTATCCACACTCCCAGACTTGTATATAGTCAGAAATGTTCTACATCAGGCCAAAACTACTATCTCCATCTGGGAGGGAGACATTGAAAACTACGAAGCATGCAAGGCTGAGTTGGAAGAACTCATTGGCATTGGAGAGGAAGTTGTCTCTGAGGCCAGAATTTTTGGAGAGGAGTCTTTTGATTTTGTCCGAACCCAGCACTCCAGACTTGACCTCACATTGAGGGTAATCAAGAAACTAGTAGGGACCTTGGATGACAAATTCCAAGAAGTTCAATATTCTTTTAATTTGTACAATTCATTTATCTCGAAGGTCTATGGAGATAATCCCTTTAGCACTGAAACTACACTCAGAAGGAATATATCGTGGGAAAGTTTGACGAGCTAATGGAGTCTTGGTATGGATCCTCGGAGGGGATAGATGGAGAAAAGATGACACGGATAACTCGCATGGTTCTCAAAGGTCATGGCGCGGTGAAGATGGCCGCAGAATTGAAGATGGCCGCAGAATTCAAGGCAAAGGTTCCAAATTTGGGTGAACAGGTAGATGTAGCCAAGTACTATCGGGCCATCCTCAAAGACATTGATGAAGATGAGATCACCTAACTCCTACAAACCTTCAATGACACCAAGGAACAATAAAATTCTCCAGGTTTTGGAGATGATTGTCAGGAGATGTATTTTGTATTTATTTATTCTTTAGGGAGTGTAAGCTTCCAGATCTCAGAGTTCTAGATCTCACAATTTTGTATTCTTTTAGCGACCAGTGTCTCGGTTCCCAAAGCTGACCGGTCACTATTAGATGGTTAATAAAAGTTTTAGAAAATAGGTAATTGCAACAAGGTGCGTTGGCTCAAAGGATGATTCTAACAAGTGGTCTTCCCAAGGTGCTACTCCAAAGTAACACCTGGCACATTGGACACAGGGAGCCACTTTTCCAATAATGAGGCATGTAGCCTTGATCCCCGGGGGATTGGATTTCTTCTTTTCTCCTCCTGGCTCTCTTCTCGAGGTTGATTCTTCCACTCCTCCTTTCTTGTCTTATTCTTTTGACATGTCAGACCTTCTCTATCTCAAGGTCTTTTGTAGCGTGGTACAGGTAGTACCGGCCACCAAAAATAGTATTATATTGTTAAGTGTAAAATAAGTTAGGTTAGTTTTAGGTCAAAACTTGTGTATAAATAATAAGTCCGACCTCATTCCAGGGGTCGACAAAATTGATGATTTTGCAATCCATAGCTATTAGCATTTCGGTTTTCTCAATTCTTAGTTGCAGAGCTTAATGCTCCTTAGTTTAGAAGCTTTTAGTAGTTAAATGCTCCCCTGGAGCCACCATTATTGTATGCGCCAATGCTTGCTGGAAACATGTTAATAAAGAAGGAAAGGTTCTATCTATGTTGTTGCTAGCATTATGATCTTTGGGTTAACGATATTTTGTGTTGTATGTTCTTTATGTCCCTTGCTTTGATATTTTAAGTAGATTAATGACCTCCTTTTTCCTCGCTATTGATTAAATATGAGTTGATGGTTCTGTATTTCTTCAGTATTTAGTGTAGCATGTTAGAGCATGGTTGATGTTTTGAATGTTTGGCATAACTATAGGTAGATGGAATATTTATAACCTTGCAATATCTTTTGAAGTTTATTTGGTGAAGTTTAGGAATGCTTGCAGGAAACCCCATTTACTTAAATCCCTAGAGAAGACAAGCCAAGATAACTAGCTATCCCCCCAAACAAAATAGTCATATTCCCAACTAAGCTCCCGCACTGTCGAGACCCAACTCTCACATGCTTGAAGGCCCAGGGAATCTCATTTCCCTGGACAACCTTTACAGGAAAAGTTGGTTGGTACCCTAGTACCCAGTGAAAACTTACATCTGTTGTCAGACCCGGTCACAAAGGCTCATCAACAAGGTCTGGGTGTGATGCCCAGAGAGAGATTGAGTATTGGTGACGCCACTATGAGGGCGTTGTTCCTGCAGAGCAGAGGGTTCCCAACTATATAGCCACACAAAGATCTAGTAGGGCTCATAGGTCATAGAGTAGTGGTGGTGGTGCTCCTAGTTGATTACAGAGACCTACGTCTGATATGCCACCCCCTCGTCCACATGGCAGCAAGGGTGGGGGTAGCACATGTTGATTTGATGCCTTTCCTCTTTTGTATCATGTACCATTTTTTTAGTGATATTCATTTGATATACTCTGAGGCTTATCCATTATTGTATATCAACACAGTGATATTTATTGATATATATGTTGATTAACTCCTTGTGTTTAGACTTGCGACCGTTCGTTGTACTCAGATATTAAGATTTATATGAGATGTTTTAGATGTATGTGATTCTATGATGCAGACTCTTAGATGTATGATATGCTTTTTGTATGATATTGACATGTTTATGCAAGATGGGGGAAATGAAATGTATGTTTATATGAGATGGTTATGGATGCATGTGATTTATGAATTACCATGTGTGCAATTGCTATGTTTTTTTCATTTTTTTTGATGCACTTAAATAGAATGGATGAAATCTATTATGCACAAAATATCTGAGTAATGCATGTGTTAATTAGAAAGAAGTTAGTTTGGAAATAGGTTCTCTGGGATTGATTTGAAAGATATGGAATAATAGAAAGGAATTTTTTTACTTTTTGATAGATATGAATTGATAAAAAGGATGAGTGACCCAAGTTGTTGCCCATGTTTCCAATATTTGTCATCATTGCATCTTTTTATGAAATTCCAAAGAGTGTCCAATGCATCCAGATCACATACCATCTGGATACCGCCATGACCTCTTCATAACCGGAAGGAGTAGAGAGAGGCAAAAGCACCAAGATATTGAACATCTGGATACTGCTTTTCCCTCTGAATGATGCAAACAAAAGCAAAAAAGAAAACCAAGATAGAAATCTAGTGTACCCATAGTCCATCTAGATAGCACCTGTGAGCTCTTGATTTTGAAAATAAAGACTAAAAAACCAAGATAGAATTCCAATGCACCCAGAATCTATCCGGATAACACCATGAACTCTTGATTTTTTTGAAGAAAGCCCATAAAAACCAAGATAGAAATCCAATGCACCTAGAGTCCATCTAGATATCGCTATGATTCTATTGGTAAATAAACAAGCATATAACAAAGAAGGAATGTCCAATTCTTTCCCAGGGTTAAGCTCAGATCATGGAACTACGTGGCTGCCAGATAAGTGACAGCACCTATCGTATTTATCCTAAATCATCATGGCCTTGGAATCGAAGTGAACATTCAACAAATAGCAATCAAATAAAATAAGTAATGATCCATCATAGCTACTCTCCTCACTTGGTGGATCCTGGAGTAGCGTAAGAACATAACCATAAAATATAGATTGGCATCTAACCGACTGACTCACCTAGTCAACATTTTTTATTATTCCTTGATTCAGTTGGATTCTCTTGATTTTCTCAACGCTTTTGATAGGCTTGATTGTATTGATTGCTTCGAGTGTGTCTGGTTTCAGTAATAAATGACTCATATAAGACTGACCTGTCTAGTTTTGAGCATATCCATCACTATGTAAGACTATTGATATGATTGATTAATTGATTTTAATCATTTTTGGTAGTTGATCAAGCTGTGTCAGATGGGCCCAATGCTGATTCACAAACTCATGATTGTAACAATTGATAGATTGGCTTGGTCACCAGTTGCTTGTTGATAGATTTGATAGATTGACAAATTTGTGCCATATGGGCCCAATGTTGATTCGCAAAGCTCATGGTTGTGACATTTGATTGACTAGACTTGATCCCCCTTTTCTCTCTTAATAGCTGAGTTTGTTTTATTGCTTGGGATTTGCAATTTTTTTGATTGTTTTTTATGAAGATTGGTTTTTTTCAGGACATATTGAATCACCCCCTAGTCTAGTGGACTAGTATTGACCATGGATAAGTGTTGGTTCTTAGAGGAGATTGTGCTACTAGCATAGCTTGGGTAGTCAATCTTGCATTTGAAGTGTGCTCAAGCTTTTGATCTTGGAGTTCATTGATGGTGAAGCTAGATTTGAACACTTGGCGCATGTTTGCCAGGTTTTCACCAAGGTACCTACTTAATAGCGCATGTTTGTTAGGTTTTCACTGAGAGAGCAATTTTTTTTCTCTTTACTTTTTTTCCTTTTTTTTTTTTTTTGTCACCAAGGCGCCTGATTGCTAGGTTTTCACCAAGGTAACATTTTGTATGTTTTGATTTTTTTTGTGTTTTTTGGATATGTAGATATTTGCCTTAACCATTGAGACCTCAAGCGTAGAACCTCTTCTAGTCAACTTGCTTGGTACTGATGGTGGAGAGGAATCCAATTCAATAGTAGTCGATGGTGCAGATGTACCTTCATCAGATTTCTTCTTCTTCTTCTTCTTCTTGGGAATATTATCAGATTTTTCTATTTTGACTTCTGTTTGTTTGAGCTCTCTTGCAATTTTAGCTTCCTTAGCTTTGTCTAGGTCTTCTTGTGTGACCCCATAAACCTTTAGGATGTTAGATGTAATCCTTGATGCCTTCGTTTTGTTATCTACACTGTATAAGACAAAATCAACTTGATTTGTCTTCTCTCTATATGTGCCCCATCTTGGCTCATTTGGATCTTTAGGCATAGACAAAATAACTTGTGCATATTCTTCCAACACATGTTCTTCAACTTCATAACCAAGTGGATGAATCCATTTTGTTCTTAGCTCAACTGCTTCCATGTAGGTACAGTCAATTTCTACCATAAAGCATATGGTGTCCTTGTATTTATCAACTATCTTCTCAGGTATCCTTAACCTCTTCTACATCTTGATCTTGAATGTTTTGATCTCCATGTCCATATAATCCTTTACACTACTTTCTGATGTAGCTTTTAGTGAAATTTGTGACATGGTGTGTTTTCTCCTGTCTAGGTAAAGTTTAGCGACTTTACCAACAATTTGGAAGTATAAGTAGTTAATCAAAGAGCCAAATCTAAATATTTTGCTCTTGTCATGCTTGATAGCTCTTATGTTCTCAATCAGTTGTGTGCGCAATATCTCACAAAGATTATACTGTGTATTATCTCTTACCATCCTTATTGCTGCTAGAATTATTGCTACAGATACACTATTGAGTCTGCTAGCATGTTGGAACTTGTAGCCGAGTATCATGGTGATGATTTTGATATGATCCTCTTTAATAGGATCAACAGTCATCCCACACCTATCACTTCTAGATAAGCATGCTTGTTCAACCTGTTTCTTTACATCTTTACTAGTGGGAAGAACTTGTCCAACCTTAGGGAGCCTGGTCATCTCATGAATAAGATCAATAGTGATGCCGACAAGAACTTCACCAATCCAATACAGATCATCATGTATCCTACTAAGTAGGATTTTAACCCATTCTGGTTCATAGAACTCATGTGTGTTTGTATAGTTGAAGATAGGGTTATCAACAAGATGTGAGAATTTATCCTTGAATGTGTAGTTTGGTTTCATCATAGATGCCATGAGCATTGCTATTTTTTTATCCCCAACAGTTTCCTTCTTACAATAAATGTAAGTGCGAATGTCCTCTACATGTACAACTCCTAGTGGAGTCTTGGAGAATTCCCCTTCTACATCATCTAACACAGACTTGAATGGATGTTTCTTAAACACATATCTCTTCTTCTCGTAGATGTCAAACATTGTAGGAGTATCCATTACTTACTTTTCTTACTTGTAACTTGCTTAAGTAGGGTTTCCTAATATTTTTAAATGACATGCTCGCTAGGGTTGCATTTCAACTTCAATTCGTCATACTAATCAACCAATAGTTTAACCGTCAACACTTCAATGCTAACTGTTGTTGCACTCTCTGAGTGCTCAATCTTGAATGCAAAGTGAGGATAAAATATCTTTTACTGACTTATATAAAATTTACTACATTTAATGCTCAAAGCCGTAACACGGTTAATACGAAGAATTTCAATCTTTGCTTCTGACAAGGTAAAAGCTATGCATTCATGCATACTTCCTCACTTCATGATCAACTATATGAATCCATAGGTGCATACTCAGGGGGGAGTATACCAGCCACGCAGGGGTTCAAAGCTAGAATAGCTCCCCCTAAGACCATGAGGGTCATCTAACCAAAAAGAGAAGGTGCATCCACTATGGATGCATCTACTACCTTGTTCTCATCATTATCTTTCTTTACTTCAACTCATATTTTACCTCAATCTTATGTAGCTTTTACAAACTTGACTTCACCAGATTCTTCATATAATGATTCTTTAGGCTTCTCTTGTTTTTGAGTTTTGGATCTACAGAACCTTGAGATGTGTCCAGCTTTGCCACATGAGTGACAAATGATTGGAGTTCTATTGATATTATTTATCATGCTGCACTTCTTGGCTATGTGTCCATTATAATTACATATCTAACATGTAATGTTCTGATAGTTTCTCTGAGGTTGATTTCTCTGATTGTGTTGATTCAGATTTCTTTGATTCTGGTGTGACTGATTTCTTTGACTTGTTCTGCAATGAATAGCCATGTGACCAAATTTATTACAAGAATAACAATAGCCATTGAAAGGTCTTACCTCTTTACAATCTCTTGCTAAATGTCCATGCTTGTTACAAGCATAAAAATTTCTATTAACTTGCTTGATTTCATCTTTAGGTGGTTCTATTTTAGCATCTGCAAGATTCTCAGTTTTCTTTGCTTCTGTAGATATCTCTTATGTCTTCTTTCTTTCTTGCATTGAATTGATTTCAATTTGAGCTATACTGTATCCAACACCTGTAGTATCACCTTTTAGCTTATGTGCATAAAGTTGTGATTGAATTAGATCTGAACTTGTGTGTAGTTTATCAATCTTATCTTTTGCTTCTGTTAATTCAGATTCTATCTTTTCTTGATGTTTTCCAACTCCAAGATTTTCATGTTTTCTTGCATAAGTTCATCATCTAATTGTTTACTCTCTTTGGTCTTTTCTTCAATAGTTGTTAGGCTATCTGTAAGTTGTTCATTCATATCTTCAATCTTATCTTTCAAAGACATGTTCTCTTCATTCAGCTTTTTGACCATTTTTCCCAAATCATTTGTAGAGCAATATTTTAGATATTTCCTTAATTTTTTGACAAGCATTTGGGAGCCATCAACTTTTAGTTTTAGTTCTTCATTTTCTTTTTCAGATCTTTCAAGATCTTCAAGGGCTGCTTCAAGATTCTTTTTCAGATGTTTTTCTTCTGTTGAATCCATGATCTCCTCAAGTGGTTAAACTTTCTCTCAGAGGACCTGATCTTTGATACCAATTGTTAGAAACACTGAGAGGGGGGAATCAGTGTTTGTCTATTAATTATATTTCAGAAACTTTAAATTTGAATCAAATAGATAACCAATGAAGCATAACATAATAACTCATAACACAAGGTATGATTATGGGGAAACCTTGATTAGAGGAAAACCCCGGTGGGAATTAGTACCCACAAATGATTGTACTAGTATAATGAACCTGTTAAAGTTCTTTACCCTATTAGGAGTAGTCTTTACATTTCAAGTATAATGACCCTATTAGGAGTCTTTACAAAAACCATGTTAGAGGTGGTTGGCTCACTGCCAGAGCTCACTGCTCAATAAGATGAAGGCTACAACCTTCTGATAATTGATATACACTATATCAAAAATGAACTATTGTAATGACATTGTTGTCTGATCAGTTATGTTTATGCGCTAATATTTTACTCTCTTGTAGACTTATACTTCATACTATTTTTCTCATATTGATCTTCTGAATATCTTCTCTGCTTCTTTTTCATTGACACTCTTAATACAAAAGTGCATGTCTAGTATATATACATGCCTGAATAGACGCGACTAATAACAAGACCTTAGTCGGCCCAAAACAAAAATATACAACACTTCCAAACAAATTGGTTTAAGTGTGTTTACATGAATGATTAAGACATAATTAAAAACTTATTACAATAGGTGCATAGCCTTTACAAAACAAAATATTATACGCTAATTCAAACTCTGAGTTCGGCTCCATACTCTATTTTCTGAAAAATTAGTGGCACTTAATCTTTCTATAACTTATCTGTACTGTCATTATGTACCATGCATGTATAGGGTAGACACAAAAACATATCATAGAGATTAAGTATGAATGTGCATTGTCTGACTCGATCGTACGCACGTGCGCTAGTGCTCTGATCACCTGAATAACTCTGTACTGTTCTGTTTTCTGCACTTAGTCAATTTTTCTCTTCAAAGTTTATTGTCAAAACTTCAAAACACAAAATAAGTCATAGACACCCTGATTGTCAACTTTCCAACAATATCCCCCTTTGTCATTGATGGCAACAAAGAAATGTGGCCAAGTTGCTTAAACTTTGACTTAACAACAAAAACTGCATATTATAACTTTGGCTATATAACATACTCCTTATATAAATACATTACTCCCCCTTTGACATTAATGACAAAGGTGTCAAAATTGTAAGTCTCTAGGTACTTACTCCAAGTACACATCTGGATAAGCAATCTGAAGATTCTTGATCTCTTGCTGCCAGAATGCCTTTAGTGCATCAACTGTCTGAAGATGGGCGCATAAAGCATATGTAAGTTTCTCCATCTTTGTCAGATCCATGCAGGGTCCTTGATCATAGGTGGCAATGGTTGCATCTATCTATTTTATGTTCTCATTCAAAACATCTAAGGAGGGTGCAAGTGCATTTCTCAGTTGGGTATGCCTAATCCTTATCTTGTTGATCTCCATCTTATCTTTTTCAATCTTGTCTATCTTCCCTTGATAGATATTATTGTAGATATTGATGTTTTGGGATGATGTTTCAACTGATTACCTTATGTTATCAACCAAGATATCTACCTCCTTAATCTTCTTGATGTGCTCAAAAGTGAGTTTGCCTCTGTCCATGCAATTTTCTATTACTTTCATGCCTTTTGATGCCAACTCTTTCAGAATAGTCTGACCAATCTTCAATGAATTGAGATATAAAGATAATTTATTTACCAATTCATCCAATCTTTCCTTTTTGTAATTTTCCTCTGCAATTCTAGTAGCTAATCTACTAAACTTGTGAAGTCTGCTTTGAATCTTGTTAAGATCTTATTGACATCATCAATTGACTGAATTTTAGCCACTTTCTTATCTACTGGTACTAGGTCATTCAAAATGTTCACTGACTCCAGAAAGAGAGGGTTTCTCATAACTTTTTTCTCTTTGGCTTTCTCCATGGCTAAGACACTGATCTTGATCAAATATTCTTCTCCCCATGCATCTAGGCTTGCTGAGTCAAGGGTTAAACTTGACAACAATGAAGTTGATGGTTGAATAGATGGAGTGAATATAGCATTTTGACTGGTATCCATAAATTCACTTATCACTGGGATCTCCATAACAGGTGGTTCATTAGATTGATTTTCTTCCTCATTATTCAAATCTATTGAATCTTTAAGAGGAGCTTCTTCTTGTTGTAAGGAAGTATTATCCGTGCATACCTTCTATGTCTCTTTAGTGCTGAAAAATACTTTTTTGAATTTGTCCATGTCATTATCTGAAGATTTCATGGATATATTAACATCATTGATTATAATAGTCTCTTCTAAATCTTTGGTTTTATCAGAAGGTGATGAAACTATGGGCGTTGAATCCCGTGGACCTGTCATAGGCGCATTTGGAATCACTGGTTCTTTATCCTATTTGGGAGGGACTAGAGTAACTTTAGCTATAGGTGTCATTGATGGCTACATGTGCCTATCCAAAAATACTTTTCTCAAATACTTTTTGAGTCTCTTCACCAACCAGTTCATACTCTTTGTTCATAATATGAAGAGTTCTTGTTTTAGTTCTGAGATGAGGTTTTACCAAATCTAACAGTATTGCTTTCTCATTATGTGAGAAAATAGGGATAAGACTATCTAATGTTTCTTCTCTAATCCTCATATCTTCCTCTATTGCTTGTCTTTTCAATAGGTCTAGTATGTTCCATACTTTTTCTGGTATGACTATCTTGAGTTCCAATACAGTCCTCTTAAACTTGATCATATGTGAGATAATCATAGAATGAATTTCTGATTTATCTATCTCTTGGTACTTGTTATAGACATTTTTAATAGAGTCTAGTCTTACTTCATTAAAATTTCTATTCCTTAAGACTTCCAGACTAGGTCTGAATCTTACCTCAGGAGGGGCTTGAGTGTTCTTTACTTTGCTCCTTGTTGTCCTTGAGGATGGGTGACCTATGGGAACTTGATTCCTTCTTCTAGTCAACTTGCTTGGTACTGATGGTGGAGAGGAATACAAGTCAATAGTAGTTGATGGTGCAGATGTACCTTCATCATATTTCTTTTTCTTCTTGGGAATATTATCAAATTTTTCTATTTTGACTTCTATTTTTTTGAGCTCTCTTGCAATTTTAGCTTCCCTAGCTTTGTCTAGGTCTTCTTGTGTAACCCCATTAACCTTTAGGATGTTATATGTAATCCTTGATGCCTTCCTTTTGTTATTTGCATTATATAAGATATGATCAACTTGATTTTTCTTCTATCTGTATGTGCCCCATCTTGGCTCATTTGGATCTTTAGGCACATACAAAATAACTTGTGCATATCCTTCCAACACATGTTCTTCAACTTCATAACCAAGTGGATGAATCCATTTTGTTCTTGGCTCAACTACTTCCATGTAGGTACAGTCAGTTTCACCATGAAGCATGTGGTGTCCTTGTATTTATACACTATCTTCTTAGGTATCCTAAACCTCTTCTACATCTTGATCCTGGATGTTTTGATCTCCGTGTTCATAGAATCCTTTATGCTACTTTCTGACGTAGCTTTTAGTGAAATTTATGACATAGTGGGTTTGATCCTATCTAGGTAAAGATTAGAGACTTTACCAACAATGTAGAAGTATAAGTAGTTAATCAAAGAGCCAAATCTGAATATTTTTCTCTTGTCATACTTGATAGCTCTTATGTTCTCAATCAGTTGTGCGCTCAATATCTCACAAAGATTATACTGTGTATTATCTCTTACCATCCTTATTGCCACTAGAACTGTTGTTGTGGATACACTATTGATTCTGCTAGCATGTTGGAACTTGTACCCAAATATCATGGTGATGATTTTGATATCATCCTCTTTAATAGGATCAACACTCATCCCGTGCCTATCACTTCTGGATAAGCATGCTTGTTCAACCTGTTTCTTTACATCTTTACGAGTGGGAAGAACTGGTCCAACCTTAGGGAGTTTGGTCATCTCATGAATAAGATCAACAGTTATGCAGATAGGAACTTCACCAATCCAATACAGATCATCATGTATCCTACTAAGTAGGATTTTAACCCATTCTAGTTCATAGAACTCATGCACATTTGAATACTCAAAGATAGGGTTATCAGCAAGATGTGAGAATTCATCCTTGAATGTGTAGTTTGGTTTCATCATAGATGCCATGAGCATTGCTATGTTGTTATCCCCAACATTTTCCTTCTTACAATAAATGTAAGCGTGAATGTCCTCTACATGCACGACTCCTAGCGAAGTCTTGAAGAATGCCCCTTCTACATCATCTAACACAGATTTGAATGGATGTTTCTTAAACACATATCTCTTCTTCTCAGAGATGTCAAACACTGTAGGAGTAGCCATTACTTACTTGTAACTTGCTTAAGTAGGGTTTCTTGAGATTTTTAAATGATGTGTCCGCTAGGATTCTGTTTCAACTTCAATTCGTCTTGCTAATCAACCAATGGTTTATCCTTCAACACTTGGATGCTAACTGCTACTGCACTCTCTGAATGCTCAATCTCGAATGCAAAGTGAGGATAAAAGATCATTTACTAAATTATATAAAAGTTACTGCATTTAATGCTCGAAGCCGTAACATAGTTAACACAGAGAATTTCAATCTTTTCTTTTGATGAGGTAGAAGCCATGTGTTCATGCATACTTCCTCACTTTGTGATCAACTATATGAATCCATAGGTGCATACTCAGAGGTGAGTATACCAGCCACGTAGGGGTTCAGAGCTAGAATAGCTCCCCCTAAGACCATGAGGGTCATATAACCAGAAGTAGAAGGTGCATCCACTATGGATGCATCTACTACCTTGTTCTCATCATTATCTTTCTTTACTTCAACCCATATTTTACCTAAATCTTCTGTAGCTTTTACAAACTTGACTTCACTATATTTTTCATATAATGATTCTTTAGGCTTCTCTTATTTTTGAGTTATGGATCTACAGAACCTTGAGATGTGTCCAGCTTTGCCACATGAGTGACAAATGATTGGAAGTCTATTGATATTGTTTATCATCTTGCACTGCTTGGATGTGTGTCCATTATAATTACATATCTAACATGTAATGTTCTAATAGTTTCTCTGAGGTTGATTTCTCTGATTGTGTTGATTCGGATTTCTTTGATTCTGCTATGACTGATTTCTTTGACTTGTTCTGCAATGAATAGCCTTGTGACCAAATTTATTACAGGAATAACAATAGCCATTGAAAGGTCTTACCTCTTTACAATCTCTTGCTAAATGTCCATGCTTGTTACAAGCATAACAAGTTTTGTTAACTTGCTTGAGTTCATCTTTAGGTGGTTCTATTTTAGCCTCTGCAAGATTCTCAATTTTCTTTGCTTCTGTAGATATCTCTTGTGCTTTCTTTCTTTCTTGCATTGAATTGATTTCAATTTGAGATACACTGTATCCAACACCTGTATTATCACCTTTTAGCTTCTATGCATAAAGTTTTGATTGAATTAGATCAGAACTTATGTGTAGTTTATCAATCTTATCTTTCGCTTTTGTTAATTCAGATTCTATCTTTTCTTGATGTTTTCCAAATCCAAGATTTTCATGTTTGCTTGCATAAATTGTTTACTCTCTTTGGTATTTTCTTCAATAGTTTTTAGGCTATCTATAAGTTGTTCATTCAGATCTTCAATCTTATCTTTCAAAGACATGTTCTCTTCATTCAACTTTTTGACCATTTTTCCCAAATTATTTGTAGAGCAATCTTTCAGATCTTTCCTTAATTTTTTTATAAGCATTTGGGATCCATCAACTTTTAGTTTTAGTTTTTCATTTTCTTTTTCAGATCTTTCAAGATCTTCAAGGGCTACTTCAAGATTATTTTTCAGATGTTTTTCTTCTATTGAATCCATCATCTCCTCAAGTGGTTAAACTTTCTCTCAGAGGACTTGAGCTCTGATACCAATTGTTAGTAACACTGAGGGGGGGGTGAATCAGTGTTTGTCTATTAATTATATTTCAGCAACTTTAAATTTGAATCAAATAGATAACCAATAAATCAAAACATAAGAACTCATAACACAAGGTATGATTACGGGGAAACCTTGATCGGAGGAAAAACCGGGTGGGAATTAGTACCCACAAATTATTGTACTAGTATAATGAACCTGTTAAAGTTCATTTGCCCTGTTAGGAGTAGTCTTTACATTTCAAGTACAATGGCCCTGTTAGGAGTCTTTACAAAAACCCTATTAGATGTGGTTGGCTCACTGCCAAAGCTCACTGCTCAATAAGATGAAGGCTATAACCTTCTAATAACTGATATACACTATATCAAAAATGAACTGTTGTGATGACACTGTTGTCTGATCAGTTCCGTTTATGCATTGATTCTTTACTCTCTTCTAGACTTCTACTTCATACTAGTTTTCTCATATTGATCTTCAAAATATCTTCTCTGCTTCTTTTTCATTAACACTCTTAATACAAAAGTGCATGTCTAGTATATATACATGCCTGAATAGATACAACTAATAACAAGACCTTAGTCAAATCAAAAAAAAATATACAACGCTTCCAAACAAATTGGCTTAAGCATGTTTACATGAATGATTAAGACATAATTACAAACTTATTACAATAGGCGCATAGCCTTTACAAAACAAAATATTATATGCTAATTCAAACTCTAAGGTCGGCTCCATACTCTATTTTCTGAACAGTTAGTGGCACTTAATCTTCCTATAACTTTACCATACTGTCATTCTATACCATGCGTGTATAAGGTAGACACAAAAACATATCATAGAGCTTAAGTATGAACATGCATAGTTTGACTCTATCGTACACACATGCACTAGTGCTCTAATCAAGTGAATAACTCTGTACTGTTCTATTTTTTGTACTTAGTCAATTTTTCTCTTACAAGTTTATTGTCAAAACTTCATATGACTTTGTTTTCATAATGTAAACAAAAAATAAGTCATATACACCCTGATTGTCAACTTACCAACAACTTTGTTATTTTTTTGCACTATTTAGATATCCTTATTTTGTATAGATCTTTATGTTGATTATGTATATGTTACTGATATCTGGATTTGTTCTGTTGCAGGCACTACTCCACAATACGATGCATGGTGGTAGACTACACATCTGGAGCCACTCACTGATGTCTCATGGCTAGTTATTGATAGATTTTTTAGGAGGCCATGTCAGAGGTGGGGTAGTTAGTCTTGCATTTGAAGTGTGCTCAAGCTTTTGATCTTGGAATTGATGGTGAAGCTAGATTTGAACGCTTGACACCTGTTTGCCAGGTTTTCATCAAGGTACCTACTCAATAGCGCCTATTTTCATATTTTTCATTGAGAGAGCGATTTTGTTTCTGTTTACTTTTTTTGCCTTTTTTTATTTTTTTTGTTGTTACCAAGGCACCTGATTACCAGGTTTTCACCAAGGTAACATTTTGTATGTTTTGATTTTTTTTTTCTGGATATGTAGATATTTGCCTTAACCATTAACACCTAAAGCATAGAACCTCTTGAGGTACATGTTGTTGATGTATCCAGGGAGCTTATCTCCTTCTAGTATTACTAGTTGGTATGCCCCACTCTGGTAGAGCTGACATTGATATGTGGTCCTAGCCAGTTAGGCTCAAACTTTCCTTGTTTCACTCACTCTACTTGGTTCTTTTGATTTTCCATGAGGATGAGGTCTCCTACCTCACAAGTTCATGGCCTCACCTTCTTGTGGTAATTCCTTATAAGGGGATTTTGATTACCTTGTAAGTGGTTGAATGCATGTTGTCTTCTTTCATCTAGTAGTTCCAATTCACTGAGCCTTGCTACTATGTAGTCTTCATCTAAAATTAGGTTCTTTAATGATATCCTTAGGGATGGGATTTCCACTTTGAGGGGTAGGACCACCTCTAATAAATATACTAGGGAGAAATGAGTCTCTCCTGTAGGTGTTCTCGTGCTAGTTCTGTATGCCCATAATGCTGGACTAAGCTGCAAATGCTAGTCTGGCCCTGATTCGTTAGCTATTTTCTTCAAGATTTTTAGAATGGTTTTGTTTGTCGCTTCAGCTTGGCCATTCCCTTAAGGATAATAAAATGAAGAGAACCCTTGTTTGATTTGGAATTGTTCACATAGCTCTTCAACATCTTTGTTTTGGAAAGGCGTACCATGATCTGTCAGGATGGTTTGAGGAATCTCGTATCAACAGATGATGTGGTTGAGTATGAACATTAATATCTACTTTCCAGTTATGTAAGTGAGGGGAATTTCTTCCACCCACTTAGTGAAGTACTATGTTTTTTCTATGATGTATTTGTGTCCATTTGCTGAAGAAGGTGTAATTTTTCCAACTAGGTTGAATCCCCACATAGAAAATGGTAGTGGTGAAATGATAGGATTTAGTTCTTAGGCTGGTGCATGGATGAGGTCTCCATGAATCTAGCATAGCCTACACCTTTGTACATACTTTTTTGCATTTGTCTCTACTATTGGCCAGTAGTATCCCAGGTGGATGATCTTCTTAGCTAAGTTGTTGCCACCTCCGTGGGTTCCACAAATTCCTTCATGTACCTTGTACATAGCTCTCTGGGATTCCGTGGAAGTGAGACATTGTAATAGTGTTCCATCTAAATTTCATCTATATAGAGTAGTTGAGAGGATGGTATACCTAGAGGCTTGGTGGATGAGGGACTCTTTTTGGTTTCTAGACAAGTTGGGAGGTAAGACACTAGTTTGGAGGTAATTATATACATCTTGGTACCATGGGGTTTTAGGACCAACAAGGATGCATGTTGATTCTGTGATTGGTGCTTGATGTGATGGCATCATGAGTTTCTCCACAAGGAACTGGAATCACATTTCATTTCCTGGCATATCAATTAGTGATGCTATGGTAGTCATCATGTCTGCCTCTTAGTTTGGAGCTCATGGTATTTGCTCAAATAAATGTATTGGAACTTAGTGCGCAGCCTTTCCATTTGTGCTTTGTATGGTATTAGCTTCTCATCTTTTGTCATATAATCATTGTTGACTTGGCTAATGACCAACTGCGAATCTCAGTAGACTTTAAAGTTCTTGATCCTCCATTGAATTGTTTTCGTTAATCTAATGACCAGTGCTTCATATTCTGCTATGTTATTTGTACATGGAAAGTTAAGTCTGAATGATTTTGGAATTGCGTCATTATTCAGAGTGATGAGCACTATTCATGCCCCCATACCATGGTTTGTGCATGAGCTATCAAAATATAATTACCATACCTCAATTTTTGGTTTTAGTGTCATAATAGATTCATCTAGAAAGTTGAAAATGATAGGTTGATGATCTTGAATAGGTGCCTATGCTATTTGATCCACAATCACTTACCCTTTGATGACCTTTCTATCTGTGTACTCAATATCAAACTTTCTTAAGATCATTACCCACTTTGCAAGTCATCTAGTGAGTGGTGCTTTACTCAGGAGGTACTTTAAAGGATCAATATGTGCTATCAACTTTTTTTGGTGACTCAACATGTAATGCCTTAGCTTCTGGGAAGTGAAGACAACTGTGAGGCATGATTTTTCAATTGGCGTATAGTTGAGCTCATATCCTACCAATGTTCTACTTAGATAGTAGATGGCTCTCTCCTTACCTGTGTCATCATGTTGTGCCAAGAGTACGCCTAATGCTAATTATGTTGCCAAGATATACATAAGTAATGGACTACCTTAGACTGGTGGAACCAATATAAGAGACTTGAGTAGATAGTCCTTGAATATTTGGAATGCTTGTTCTCATTGCTCCATCCATATGAATTTGATGTCTTTGTGTAGTAGATGTTGGAATGGGTGGCACTTGTCTTCTAGCTGAGCTATGAAGCACCTGATTGATTGGAGCCTTCCTTGTAACCCCCTTAGTTTCCTTAGGTTGGTCAGTGGAGGCTTTTCCAATATTTCTTTGACTTTCTCTGGGTCTACTTCAATGCCTCTATGTGACACTATGAACCCCAATAGCTTCCCTGTTGTCACCCCGAATTCACATTTCTTTGGGTTTAAAAAAACTTTATATTCCTGCATTCTATCAAAGATTGGTCCCAATACTTGTAGATGATCCTTGCGAAGCATTGACTTGGCTAGTATGTCATCAACATAGTCTTCCATTGTTTTGTGGATGAGATCATGAAAGATAGTTTTCATGGCCCTTTGATATGTTGCTCTGACATTTTTTTGACCAAACGGCATGACGTTCCAACAATATGTGCCCCAAGGACATGTGAAAGCTATTTTATGTTGGTCCTCTGGCGCGATCTGTATCTGATTATACCCTAAAAATCCATCCATGAGTGATAGCATTTGATGTCCAGAAGTTAGATCTACTATCATATCAATGTTAGGCAAAGGAAATTCATCCTTGGGACAAGCTATGTTAAGATCTCTAAAGTCTATGCAAATTCAAATCTGACCACTATGCTTTGTAACTGGTACCAGGTTAGATATCTAGTCTGTGTATGGGATCGGTCTTATGAACTTAGCATCCAGGAAATTTTTCAATTCTGTCTTGACTAGCAATGCAACATGGGGATGTATCTTTTGCAACTTCTGTTTGACAGGTTTGGTGTTGGGTAGCAACAGGAGATGATACAGCACAAGCTCTGGATCTAATCCTGGCATATCTGAGTAGAAACATGTGAAATTGATCATTATTTCCTTGAAGAAACTAATGAACTATTCTTTCTCCTCCAGGGTGAGTGATTTTGGCAAGTAGATGTTCTTTGGGTTCTTTTCATCACCCAAGTTGACTTCCTATATTTCTTCTACTAACAATGTTGACTTTTCCTCTGTCAAGGGGAGGAGTTCCTTCTTTCCATCTTCTAGCACCTCAGTGAGGTTTTCACTAGAAGATACATCTTGTTTTATCTTTTTATCATTTTTTGTGTCAGTAAGAACCTTTCAGTTTTCACTTACTAATGATTCTTTTTTCTTTTTCAATTTTTTTTTATGACTGGAAAGAGGGGCTTCCTCCCCAAAGTATGTTGATCTATCGAGGTCAATGGAGAAACCTGCTTTATGGTCTCCTGATGGAATTCCATCTCTAAGTCCCATGAAGTCTACAATAGCCTCATCATTCTCAAAGACATCCATATTAGGCGGTCCTTGTTGATCCCACTCTATTAGTTATGGGTGTACAAGACATAGGCCCTCGTGTTGGGTTGAATCTGTTTGGTTGAAGGGGACTATAGAGATTTTTCTGACAAACCTAGACTATGATGTAGACGCACCACCTAAGGAATTTTTATCGACATATATATTGATGTATGGTTGGTTGGCAATGGATAGTTGTTCAAACAGGTCATAAGGGTGTATGGTGGTTCCTGACCAAGGAGAATAGTTTGGGATCAACGGTTCAGAGTAGTGAAGGGATCTCCACTAGTACTTGTGGGAGTCAATTTTCCTAGAATGCTCGTCATATGTCTCACTTCCTTTGTTATCATTGATGGCTATGTTGAGGTTTATTCAGGTTTGAGAGGTCCCCACTTCAACAAGTAATAACTATTGTAGTATGTTGCTTATCAAGATGTGTTCAGGTTTTTGCCCCTAGTGTAACTCTACTATTTGTTCTCGATCAACTTGTATATCTTGGATGATAGGGTTGGTTCTTTGTTGTCCATAGCCTAACCCTCTCTTGTTTCTTTGGGTTGGAGGGAGAGACAATTCCATTAAGCCTTGTTGTCTTTCCCCTAGACCAGTTATACCATCATACCCAAATCTTTGTATCATTGTATAACCATTTCCATAGTTTGATATGGGTAGGGATTGTTGAAGTGTCTCTTGTCGATCTTGGTACAACCATGTATTGATATGTTGATCGAATGAGTTTTCTTCTGTGATGTCTCCCCATCTAAAAAAGGTTGTGGGTGGACATCTGAATAGAATAGGCTCTGGAGTTTCTATTATAATAACCGATTGTGGCATGCCATATTTTTTTGGGCTCTGAGGCATGTTTGTGATAGTGAAAGCCTCCTCGTAGTTTTATTCACCACAACCCTTTTTGGTGATGGATATTTTTCCCACTTTCTATGTGACATCCTTGGGATTTGAATCTGAAGAGGATGAGATGCTTGTGTCTTGGTTTGAGGGTACCTAGTTATCTATACTAATTTGGACTGCATTACAGTATTGGAAAGAATTTGGATCTCCCTCTATGATGATTTCTTCTCCCTGGTGTGGGAACTTGATGAATTGATGGTATGTCAAAGGTACAACTTGCATCTCATGTATCCATGGTCTCCCTAGTAACATGTTATATCCCAACTCAATATCTAGGATCTAGAAGGAGTGTTCTTGACAATTGGACCAATCCAGACAGGTAGAATGATAATACCTTTAAAGGATCTTTCCTCTTCGTTGTAAGCTCTGATATTTATCCTCCTTGTGACATCAATGCTGGATTCTAAATAGCCTAATTGCTTGATTAAATTTATAGTATATATGTTTAATCCAGCCGCACCATCAACAAGGACTCTACAGATAGCGTTTTTGTGGACCTCGACAAGCAAGTGCAAAGTATCATTATGCAGGGGTTTATACGGCGGCACATCACAGTCTATGAATGTTGCATATTTGTTAGCAGCTATATGGTTAACCATCATTTGGAAATTCTTAGGGGTTATGTCCCTTGGGATAGCTACATTCTGAAGGGCTTTGTATAGTGCCTGTTTATGCTGTGGATATATGTGCAAGAGGTCAAACATGGAGACCTGGGCAGGCATGCACTTTAGCTGATCTACTAGGCTTGTCTATGGATCTAAGGTTGCTTTAGGTTTGGTTGGTGTAGTAGATCAAGAAGGTGCTCCTTGCAAGACAACTCTAGTATGATGTGTGGTTAGAACACATTTGTTACCTTGGTCTCTGATAGTGATCGCAACTACATGTTTATCTAAAGGATTGAGGCAACTGATAATGTTGTCACTGTTGGCATAAGTATAATTGACCTATTTTGATGGTCCACCAGACCCAGAGGATTTCCCTTTATTGTGATCATGAATTGTTGAATATCATATGATCAGTTGTTCCTTTGGTTTGGGTATTTGTTACATTGATGAACCCTATGTCAATCAGATCTTGGATATCTTATTTCAGTCGGTAGAAGTTGGGTGTTTTATGTCCCTTCACCCGATGAAACTTGCAAAAATCATTGTCATTGTACCACCTTGGCTTGTTTAAACCATGTTCAAATTCCCTAATTTCTGGGAGAGTGATATTATTGGATTGTATCAGCTTTCATAAAGTTGATTCTATCGGCTCTCCTAATGGTGTGAAATCTCATTGTTGGAATTGAAACCATGGTTTGCATTGAGTCTATTGCTGACTGTTTGACACAGTGGCCACTTGGATAGGGGGAGGTTGGTTTTAAGTGTATGCTTGTGGAATGGGAACCGTAGGTTGTGGGTTGGCCACATATGCGCCTTGCAATGAAACTTTAGGTTGTGCGTAGTTGACTATCTTCACATCAATGACACCATCGTTGGTGACATTTTTTTATTCCACCACTTATATTTGTCTGTTGCAGCCTTGTCTGCATTCATTTGAGTAGGATCTGCAAGGACTACTCAATTGACCAAGTTTTGCTCACAACGAACTCCTTGTTTGATAAATTTTATGAAGTTTGGAGCTAACTAAAATTTTGTTATGAATGACATGTCTAGAATCAGATTGTCAATGAACATGACTATTAGGTCTTGCTTGGGTACATCATACGTTATTTGGTTTGCACTATTCCTCCATCTATGTAGGAACTTCACAAAAGACTCTCCATCCTTCTGTTTGATATCGCAAAGGTCCTTAATACTGACCTTGCACTCGATGTTATGATGGAAGTGAGTGATGAACTTTTTAGCCAACTCACCCCAAGATAGAATACCATGAGGTAAATGTAAGAACCATTCTATTTATGGTTTGACTAAGCTTTGTGGGAATAGTTGCATTAAGTATGTCTCATCATGTGCAACTTCAACACAACTAGCAAAAAATTCTCGGATATGTTCAATAGGGTTGCTGTTACCCCTATACTTGTCAAAGTTTGGTATCGAGAAGTGAGTTGGGAATGGAGACATGTGAAGAGAGTGATCAAAGGGATACGGTTACAAATCCTCTATGGTATAGGCTTTAGTTTGGCCTTGATTTTGCATATCCATCATTTGGATTTGAAGGTTTTGCACTTGTTGGATCAGCATGTCTGTTTGAGACTGAGGACAATTGGTGACATTGTACCTCTGTGTTGTAGTAGATATGAGGTTGCATCTTGGTACCCCTTGAGTAGGAACATAGGACCTCATCTTGAGGCTTGATATTGATTTCCCAACACATGATTCTGAACTGGGGTCACATGAGTGGACCAAGGTTGGTTCTATTGTGTTTGTTGTTGGGTTTGGAGATATTGTTGTTGTTGAGGCTGGGGTTGATATTGTTGGGATTGATATTGTTGGGGTTGATATTGTTGGGGTTGTTGTTGTTGAAGCTGGGGTTGTTGCAGCTGAATCTAGGGTTGTTGCTATAGGGGTTGAGGTTGTTGCAGCTAAAGCTAGGGTTGATGCTGCTGGGGTTGAGGTTGTTGCAATAGAAGATGGGGTTGTTTCTACTGGGGTTGAGGTTTTTGCTAGATGATAAAAGGCGTAACCTTGGGTGGGCATTGACTAAGAGTCAGACCTGCAAAGATGGATCCCTGTGGGAATGATGTGTTAACCCCAAGGATAGTAGGGATTGAGTGTAGTAGCGGAATGGTGGAAAAAAGGTTACTACTTGTTGGTGGGATGGAAGGCATAGCATGAGAGCTCGATTGGCCAGGCCATAAGACCAAAGGTGGAGGCATACTAGTGACCATGGGTATACTCAGTTGGGAGTGTTTCATGCTATGTGTGGAAGATGTGCTTGCTTGGTTCATGCAATTGGTTTGATTGGGTATCATTTGTGTCAATGTTGATGTCGTCAAGGATGGGAAGATTTGAGAAACCACAGGTAGTGTCTGAGAAGGCTGAGTAGTGGTTTGACCTGCGAGAGGGTTTTTGGGCCACATTATGGACACATTGAATTTAGCTGGGAGTTTGACTCCTTTTTTAATCAATATGGCTAAGAAACATTTAGGTTTCCTCTCTATAACAACATCAACCACTTGCATGGAATGAATGTCTTGCTCAATATCTTTGAGCTCCTCTTTTGTGATATTTTGGAATACGGCTAACCCACAGGGATTCTCAAAAAGAGAAGGACTACTATTTTTGAAAGGATCGTCCTCTCACTCTATTTCCCAAGCAAGGAATCTGTTGATGTATGAGTCCTCAGGTTGATTTCTAGCCATTGACATTGTGTAAGGCCCTCCATGGGGTGTTTCAGACATAGTGTGGTCCAGATTTTGTGACTAAAACAAGTGATATAAAGAAAACATAAAAGGATAACCTTTCTAGAAAAGTTTGAGTTATGTTTGGACAAGGGTAATTCTAAGGACAAATGTTGATTTATCTTAATCTCAAACTTTTGATGATGTAAGGATAAGATTTTTTGACCTTTTCCTGGGACAAAGTCACTGATAGAGATGATGATGTTTGAGATAATGGGATCAAGATATTTTGAGTCTGAAATTTTGAACTAACAATGCTTGGAAAATAATCATGCTTTCCAAGATAGGATGATCTTTAATGTTTAGAGATTCACACAATGTTCTTCACATTTTTCTGGGATAGACAGGTCTTTGACACACAATGGAGAGTATTTCCAAGGTTTCAGGTCAGAACAGGTGTAAAAATGTATCTGGTTAACTACGGTGAAACTCCACCGATTGCGGAAAAGTGAATGGTCGGTTGCAGTAATTTATCACCGATTGTGGTAATAAACAGGTCGATTGTAGCAATAAACAAGTTAACTGTGGCAAAATTTTGTCAATTGCGGCAAAATGTGGGCAATTGCAGCAAAGGGGAAACAGTCTCAAAAAGACTAAAAGATAGATCTCACTATCTAACAATTTTGATTTTTTGGAACAAGGCTTCTGATTTGCAAGACAATTTGATGTTGACAACCCTAGACTTTAACACATTTGACTCATTTTAACAGTTGGATGTTTATTTTACGTTTTCAAAACTGATCAAAGAACAAGCACAATAGACACTGTGTTTTGGAGAATGAAGACTGACAATGTGTATGTTCTACAACTATTTTAAGTTGCAATGTTATCACGAGGTCTCAATAATGAATAGTGAGATTAATCTAGCTCAATGGCTTTAGAATACAATATTATAGGCCCAATGCTTGAATGTCTGTTAGCTCACACAACAATTGTCACACTACTAGGACATGAAGGTCCATAATGTAGGTGCCCATGTTTTTGTCATTGCCAGGTATTGTTGTCATGGAGTGAAGATCTCTTTCACTACACAAATACCTTGGAACACATATATTGGGAATCTTTGGGGGAAATTCTGCAACCCCTTGCACTATAATAAGGTATATGTTCAGAGGTAGATTGGGTTGGCCTCTAATTAACAAGGTTGTATTAAGGGTCTGTGGCATCTATCCAGTCAGTTTGTACATGTGTGACTCACTTAAGAGCCTAGTTGACCATGTTATCTCCTTAGGGATATTCACCTGTTCCATACTATCATCAACACACCTTGCCTGAGCTTGGATAGATAAGATGGAACTTTGGTTCGTGCCTTGTTTATATACCTATCGGAAGGATTACTAGTTTAAGGTTGTTCTCTGAGGAAGAAGTGCATTCCCTAGATAGGCCTTTCTAAAAAGTATAAAGGTGTCTAATCTAACAGATTGTGCAAGTGCACCCAAAGCTCAAGACACAAGGTAAATCAATTAAGCTCCAAAAGTTTTAAATGTGAACTAAGGTACACTACCATACAAGAACAAGTGTTCAGTTTTAAGCCCAAAAGTAGGTTTTGATTGCTTAATCAATTTTAATGCACCAAATCGAGAGATTCTTTGCCTTTGTTCAATTTTAGTCTCCACATAAATTTTAAGCACCAAATTCCAAAATGTGAGATGTGAGATGTGTGACAAATAGTGTTCTTTTTAAACCCAAATCGACAAGTGAATGAATTTTATGTTGTATTGTTATCTTGTCTCCTCGATTTGAACTTGTCAAAGAAAGTGTTTAGTACCTCAAGAAATGAAATATTTTCAATCCAAAACAGCAGAATATCTGGAAACTCTAGGATTATTGAGATTGCTGAAATTAATGGTGACTTTATACTTACTTGCAAATCTCTTGATTGAATCAATGTACCTTGTGTATGCTTCACTTTGATCTTCAGCTGCGATTGTGAGAATAGCCCTTTATTGTGATCGATAGTTGGAGGTTCTCCTTATTGTAGCTCTTAATGCTCTAGCACCTGGTATGCATTTGATTACCTTCTTTGTCATTCACTGTCATTCATCCCTGCACAAAAATTGATTAAAATAGACAGAAATGTGTCTTTTATGTCAATTGTGGTACTAGTTGTTCAATTTCAGCAATCTCTTGTCAATTGCGGCAGAATGTTGGCGATTGCGGCAAATAAATTTGTTCTACGGCAGAATGTTGTTTGTGGCACAGATTGCTCAATTGCGGTAAAGCATAGGTAATTGCAACAAATAACAGGAAATTGCGGTCAAATACAGGCAATTGCAGGAAATTGCTAGAAAACAGAAAGACAGAATAGAGATAAGAAAGCCTGCAATCAATTGTGGTATTAAATCAGTCAATTGCAACATGATTTTGTCAATTGAAAAATAACACAGATATCGAGAAAAACATGAAAAAATAGGTCTACAACCGTACGGCCGTGGCTGATTTATTTTGTCTATCATCTGCAAGAGATATTTGGGTTGTTTGCTTCACGTCGGGTTCACCAAAATGTATGCCTCCTCTCGTGATTCATGGTTCCCAAGCTTTCCAAAGGTGGGGGTTAGTAGCACTAGTTTGTAATGATAGAAATCAAATACACAAAGCTACCAATAACGAATAACTTAAAACGTAACCAATAAAATGTACAAGCAAAGAAAGGAAAGAAAATGAATGCAAACCCCAAAGTGCTTGAAGCTTCTATTGTCTCTCTCTACTCCTTCTAAAACATTGTTTTTGATGCTCAGTATTGGTGTGGGCAGCATCTATGACTTGAGAAGCGTCGAGAATTTGATACTTGAAATGGGTGTGTGATCGCAAGATGGCTTGAATGCTAGAACCAAACTGACGGAGTAATGGCGCACGAGAGCTTGAAATCCTGGATCCTTCAAATGGGTATGAAGGGTTTATTATATGGGACTTGGGGATGATATGAATGGTTGAGATCAATCCCAGAGATAGGGAGATGAACGGTTGAGATTAAAAGGAACTCGAGAAGCCATCAGTAAACTCCACCTCTTCAATTGGTAAAGAGGAGATAGAGTTTGGTTGACTGAAGAGCTAATTGTGAGTTACCTTTTAGAAATGAAGAGCTGGGTGGAGTTACCCATGTGAACTGGAGAGATGGGTGGAGTAACCCATGTGATCTGATTAGAATTATCTCTTTGAAGATAAATGAATATTCAATTCATCTATTTAATTAAAATTTTCAACATGTGAGATAATTGAATTCTTTTTTATTTAGAATTTCTTTATTCATGAAATTAAATTAATTTAAATAAAATTAATTTAATTGGAAGAATTTAATTAGTAAGTTCAAATATTTCAATTTAAACTATAGGAAATTGAATTTAATTAATTAATTAATGCTAATTAATCAATTAAGGTTAATTAATTAAATAAAATTAATTATTTAATTAATTTTGGGAATTTGATTAGATGATTTGGGGAATGAATTTAGAAGAAAATATATGATTAATTAACAATTAAAAACCATTAATTAATAGATGAAATGAGTATAGAAGAAAATAGATGATTAATTAACGATTAAAAACCCATTAATAATAGATGAAAATTAGTGTTTTTAATGTCAAGTCACAAGTCTTTCCATTTTACAGTGTCTACAGTTAGGATAATAGTTTTTTTCTTATAGATTCTCAAAGTATATATTCCATACACAAATCTCATCTAATTTTTTTTTCCTTTCTAACATTCCTGTAGACACCTAAATTTGGCCAGGTGTACTAATCAAATTAAATGTGCATTTAATCAAATCAAATGTGAGTTTAATAAAATCAAATGGGACTAAATCAAATCAAAATTAAAGGATCAATTAATAAAGACATCAATTAATTAAATTTAAGTCTAAAAGGGATTAATCAAAACTATGTAATTGATTTAATCAATTAGTTATATAGTTTAAATAAAATATCAAATTCAACCCAGTCCATTACATGGCTAATATAATTAATTAATTGAATTAATTAAATCCTATTATATTTCAACAAAGGAGACAAGAAATTGAAGAGCCAATGAGAACTAAGAATTGAAATCAAATGGATCACTCCAAACTTTGCAATCTTGATCACTCATTTGACCCTTTAGTATCCTCACCACTCAATTTTGTCTCTTTGTCCCAACCTTTAAGACCAACATTTAAATGGTCTCTCCATATGAAACCATTTGAACACCTTCAACTCAACCAAGCTTGAATCACGATCAACTTAACTCTACCCCCTACCCTTGGTAAATCCTATAAATATCAATTATTTGTAGACCATTAAGGATCCTAGACATTCATGAATAATTGCATCTACACTATAGACCAAATTCTTTGATATCATAGTCATTTTTAGCATAATTGGGAATTGTGAGAGCTACATTGAGTGAATTGCATAGCAATTTGAGGATTTTGAGAGATATATTAGGCATATCAATCATTATTTCTCATTCTAGGATTGTCACTTATGGAGATTAAGGCTGAGAGATCCACTAGCATTCTTAGTTAAAGAACTATGGAATGTTTCTTGTTTATTTGTCAATTCTTTGCTTAATTTTATCTTATCTTTCCATAGAATTGATAGTATTCAAACTAATTTCATGAAGGTTTTATTTATAGATACACACAATTCCAATCCCCATTGATGTATTCATCATGAGAAAGACAGTGTCCAAAATAACTTCTTAAAGATATCAAAAGTTTGCACCTTTATTCTTTGCTTTAGCCAAAAAAATCCACTACGTCTAATCATATAAATATTCAGATGACTATAAGTCATTTCTCTAGTGTGCATTGAATTGATTTGAATTTTTTTCCCAATTGGTTGCACTTTCCTTATTTTTATAAGAGGTTCTCATTAAATATGTGAGATTTAATGAGTTCTTTGTGTTTTATTCTCAAGTGAAACCAAAATTTTATTTGTTAAGTCTATTAATTTTATGGATGATTCTTCTTTTTTTTAATCTTTTATAGTCTAAAATTATTATTTTAGATCTTTTTTTGTTGATTGTTCTCAATAAATATGACAGCGATAATTAAAAACTAATAGTCATCATGCTTTGAAGTCTTGTTAAAGATTAATAATTGGCATATATACCTCTTATGATATTGCTCTCAAGATTCAATTGTGTAGATTTTGAGTCAAACTAATTGGCCCATGTTTCATGAGCAGTGGTTCACAATATTAGCCTTTCCTATTTTGGTTATCATTGATGTCACTATTTCAGAGTTTTTGATATCAGTAAGTATGTTTTAGTAATGGTTACACTGTTGTATCTTTTGGTATCGATACTTATGATCACCGAAAAAATTTCACCGATGATAGTCACTAACAGATATAGTTTGGGAGATTAACCACATTATTCCTAGATCGGCTTGGAGCATGACTCATGATCAACTTAAGTCTACTTCCTCCCCTTCGGAAATCCTATAAATATCAAGAATTTTTAGAGCATTAAGGATCTTGGACAGTCATGAACAATTGCATCTACATTATAGACCAAATCCTTTGAGATCATAGTCATTTTTTAGCATAATAGGGAATTGTGAGAGCTACATTGAGTGAATTGCACAGAAATTTGAGGAATTTGAGAGCTAGCTTAGGCATATCAATCATCATTTCTCATTCTAGGACTATCACTAATGGAGATTAAGGCTGGGAGCTCTACTAGCATGCTTAATTAGATAGTATTCAAACTAATTTAATAAAGGTATTATTCAGTTATAGCAAAGGTAATGGTGAATCGTTTGAAATTAGTGCTACCAACACTCATCTCAAATGAACAAATTGGTTTTACCCCAGGCAGATCCATATATGAAGGCATTATAGTAGTGCATGAAGAAATACACTCCATCAAATATGGAAAAAATCCAGGTATGATGATAAAATTGGACATCCAAAAAGCTTATCACAATGTGAATAGAGCTTTCTTGATAAAAGTGCTTCACAAATTTGGGTTTGAAAGTGCATGGTGTGATTGGGTTCTAATTTGCATTTCAACCACACGCCTTTCATTATTGATCAATGAAATCCCTCAAGTTTTCTTTGAAACCACTAAAGGCATCCAACAAGGTGACCCTTTTTCACCCTTCCTTTTCATAATTCTTGTTGAAGTATTAGGCAAGATTGTTAAACAAGTTGGTGGTCATGGAGAGTGAAAGGGGTTAAAAATTGCAAGGGGTATTGATCCAATCACCCATTGACAATTTGTAGATGACACATATCTCATGGGTGAAGCCTCCGCCAGGGAAGCCAGAATTATAAGATCTACCTTGGACTTATATAGTACTATTTCAGGACAGTTTATCAATTGGGAGAAGTCAAAAATTTTCTTCTTCAATACCTCTATCCCAATTCAGCAACATGTGCTACAAATTTTAGGAATAAAAGTAGGAACTCTTCCTAATAAATACCTAGGTATCCCCCTATTTGAAGGAGCTTCAAAATCAAATATATGGAAAGATTTCGTTTATAGTTGTGTAAAATGAATGGATATCTGGAAAGGAAAATGGCTAAATTATGCGGGATGTATTCTTATGCTTCAATCAATTATTTTAGAAATTCCAATATTCTCAATGAGTTGTTTAAAAATTCCTATTAAGGTACTAAAATACATTGAACATCGCATGAGAAAACAATTTTGGAATGCAGGGCATGAAGAAAACAAAATACCACTGGTGGCATGGGAGTCTATATGCAAACCTCAAAAATGTGGAGGTGTTGGATTAAGGCAATGGCAGCTCATTAATAAATCCCTAGGGGCAAAAATTATATGGGAAATGTATACAAAGCCCTCTCAGCTATGGCTAAAAATTCTCAAGGCAAAATATTTAGAAACCATGGAGGACTCTAGGATTCTTATCGTTCAGAATCCCCCAAGAGGTTCTACAATCTGGAACTTTATCTTTGGAGTGTAGACATTTGATTTGTGATCACATATCATGGTAGCTTGGTGATGGTAAGAGGGCTGCATTCTGGGAAGATTCATGGAATGATAATAGGGCTTTTCTAGACATTGAGAATTCACAGGAACTTATGGAGAGCACCAAAAATATATGGGGTGAAAAAGTTCGAGATTATATGGAACAATTTCAAGGACCATTGGGACCTTAATGGAAATGGAAAGAGGTTACTACAATAGATCTAAATGCTAGAATATATAATAATTTACAAGATATTTTAAAAAATAGACCAATACAACTGTCAGATACAAAGGACAATATAATTTGGTGTGCTGCGAAAAGTGGGAACTATTTAGCAAAGCTGGGGTATAATCTTTTTCTTAATGAAGAAATAGATAGTGATTGGCCACATAGTTTATGTTGGGATAAGGATTTATTACAGAAAGCTGGGGCATTTGCGTGGATTTCAATCCAAGGGAGAGTTTTAACGGGGGAAAGAAGAAAGAAGTTTGGCTTTACAGGACCAACCATGTGCCCTTTATGCAAAAATGTGAGGGAAGATATTGATCATCTCTTTGTTCATTGTTTTTATGCCCAGCAATGTTGGGAAATGGTTAAGTCAAAAATCAACCTTGTAGGACCGATGCCAAGTTCCCTCTTGGACATATTCAAGGGCTGGAAATGTGATGTCAAAAAATCTACTTTTTCTAAAATTTGGACAGTAAGCCCATCAATAATAATTTGGTAATTGCGGAAGGAGAGAAACAGAAGAATATTCAAAGATATTTCAACACTAGTGGAAAGAATTCTATCCCGGATAAACTCTTCTATTGAAGAAGTAATGAGCTCGGCAGTGAGCAAACTACATGAAAATAAAATATTCAGAGTATGGGATAGATCTATACATAAGCAATGGTCGGGAATCAAGGTCGGATATAAGAATGATGGAAGTCAAGTGGGAGTATTAAAGGCTAGTAGAAAGGATGTCAAATGGACTCCTCCAGATGCAGAATGGCTTAAAATAAACTTTGATGGATCTTCAAAAGGAAATCCAAGAATATTAGGAGTTGGAGCTATAGCAAGAAATAGTAATGGGGATATAATTGCAATAGCATCCAATAGATTAGGGAGAGGAATGAACAATCTGGTAGAAGCAAAAGCAGCTTTAATGATAGTAAAATTGGGAGTAAGGATGGGTGTGGAGAAAGTGCACTTGGAAGGAAACTCACAGATTATTGTAGAAGCAATAAAAGAAGGGAATTCTCAGATTTGGTCCATTAAAAACATAATAAAGGAGATAGTAGACCTCATCCAACATTTTAATGACTTGTGTATTAGCCATACATTACGAGAAGGAAATGTTAAGGCCGATAAGTTAGCAAATTGGGCCATAAACTTTGAAAAAGTTAACACATCGATAGTGGAATATTTTAGCAACATGGAATATAATTACTAAATATTCCCCATTATTTATAGGCACGGATGATATCATAAGTAGAAACTCTGAAAATGGTGAAGGCATTTAAGGCAAATCGGGAAAGAATCAAAGGTCGTGATGAAAAGGACAGGGTGATGGTGGCAGTTTATTGAAGCTTGTGGAATTTTGAACAAGGATAGAAGAGTTGTGTAAGATTTCATTAAATGTCTGGTGTCGTAATTATGAAGGAGAGTGGGAAGTGATAGCTAAAAGCAGGTAAAGAATCAACAACAATGCATTAAGTAAGACATAAATTGTAGAGTTAAAGAAAAATGCTTCAAGTTCTTGAGGCTCACCAGACACAAGACACAAGTGTAGAATAGAAGGTAGTTTTTAGGAAAATGGAGGCAACTTTCTATGTTGACTCAAACAAACAGATAAAGGCCTTCAAAGGGACAGCAAGCGATGAAAGGATTAAGGGCTTGATAAAGATCAAATCGACGAATATGGTGAAGGCAATTTTAATGATTATTGGCGAGCAATTCCAAGAGCGGAGGATCAAACGTAGAACTAATCTAGATGTGATAGCCATTATCAATGCTTAGGGCCTTGCGGTTAGGGAGGAAACTGATGAAGTGGGCTGAATCATCAGAGCTCTGTTTGAAGAAGGCATTTTGGGAGAACTAGATTCGATCTTGGAGAGGTCTATACCCGGAATAGGGAAAGACATCTTGGAGTGCTTCGAAGATGATGATGATGCCTGCCAATATGGGATAATTCCTTTCCTGTTGTATGCACCTTAAAATGGTTGCCTAGAGTATGGGCCCCCATTTATCATTTTATCAATTTATCAAATTCCTAAGTCAATGCTTTGCAAAATTTTCAATTTAAATCAAATTCCTTGATCAAATCATAATTAATTCGATTATTTCAATATTTCCTAAGGTTTGATCATTTTTATTTAATTAAAAGATTTAATCTCCCTTTTAATTAAATAAAATTCATCTTATTTAATTCAATTAAATTTCTCCCTTTTAATTAAATAAAATTCATCTTATTTAATTAAATTAAATTCCTCCCATTTAATTAAATAAAATTCTTCTAATTTATTTAATTATAAAGAAATTCCCTCTTTTAATTAAATAAATAAAAATCCCCACTTAAAGCACTTTACTTGATGAAAAAGGAAATAAATTAAATATAAATAAATAAAGTTCCTTTTTCTACACATCTTCCTAAGTGGTGGGCTTTTTGCCTCTTAATCATAGCCTTTGATTTTTTGCCTCTTAATCTCTACCATCCATTGCTCTTTAAAAGGAAACCTCTCCT
>MU223535.1:2027688-2050695 GCA_018584345.1 Thuja plicata
TGTGTGTGTGATTTTTGTACCTGTTAAGAGACACAACACTTCAATAAATCATTGCATTAGTGAAAACAAGGGGTTAGCAAACATAGAAATCACTAAAATTGATCTATTGCTTCCTATCTAGGAGTATAAAAAATGACATAATAGCCCTCAGATTATGCATATTCTAGTGACAAATACAACCTAAGAACAGAAGATTCAAATGAAAATTAATCTAAATGATTCAAAAACATGCATTCTAGCTCTAGAAATGGAGATTACAACAATATAACTAAGATTTAAGATAGAAAGCACTATGAAAGTCCTAAACATGAGCAATATGAGATTGCTTCTTCAATTCTCCAAATATGGGCAGCATAAGGATGCTATTAACTCTTAAAAATTAGGAGCATTATAACAATACAATAAAAGACTTCCAATTTGAGGGCCATTTGAGCTCAAAATCCATCTTATTTATAGGAGAAATGGAGGAAGGGGAGAAGACTCTAGAAGGGCTGCCATTAATGAGAGTGTAAGACTAGTTAATGAGGTATGGGTGGAAGGAATATGTAAGAGCCATTAATGCTTCATTTATGAAAGCATTAATGAGGTATCAGTGAGGGTTTAAGAAGCATGGGTGAGGGTTTAGAGTCAAGCCTGACAAAGTGGACTTGAGGAAAGTAATCTTGAGATTCCTTGACTTTCTCAAGTGGGTGGAGTTGTTAATCATTCCTTAATGGAATGTGACAAGCTTAAGGGTAGCTTAGGATTAGGATTAAGGGTTAAGGCATGTGATCAAGAAGATAGAGATGGGAGGAGAGAGAATGAGTGGAGGGGGGATTAGCTAATTAGGGTTAATTAGATAATTAAGAAGAATTAGCATGTGAGAAGGGATTGGGATGAATTTGAACTCATGGTTGGATATTTGAGATTGGTTAGGTTTGATGGAATATTAATGAAATGAATTGTTGTAATAACATATTCACTCAATAATAGGGATTTAATTAATCATTTAAGCTTTTGATTGCTTTGTAATAATTAATTAGGACTATAGCCAAATTAAATCAATTTAGGCTAGGGGATTGATTTAGCAAGTGATGAGGTACAAATAGGATTTCAATAGTTCCTTTTTAAATTAATTACCTTAGCCAGGTTATGATTTGAATCGATTGGATTGAATTGATTTGATTGGATTGGCTAAAGTGATTAATGTAAATTAGTGATTAGATCACTTTGGAGATTAAATCTGATTCGAAGGAATTATGCCAAGCAGTATCAGGGTTGTTTGAGCATAATTGGGGGTATGATCACACTTAGGAAAAATAGGGTCTATGGTCAGAGTAGACCAAATCTAGGTGGTTACAGTGCCCACACAAGATCTACATCCAATGATTACACCATGGCATTTTTATCAATGAGGGTTTGATCTCATTGGGATGATTTATCCACCCTCATCCAATGGTCATAAGTACATTATAACTGCAATGGAATACTTCACAAAATGGGTAGAAGTTGTGCCATTAACAATTGCAACAGGTAAAAAAATTTCCATGTTTATTCGAAACTACATCATTTGTCGATATGGAATTATTCATGTCATCATAACGGACAATGGAAAGCAATTCAAGAATAAGGATGTGGATTAATTATGTGAGACATTTCACATTACACACCATTCTTCTTTGATTTACTATCCTCAAGGAAATGGTCAAGCCGAAGCAACAAATAAGAATATCCTTAATATATTGAAGAGATCAGTTGATAATTCAGGAAGGAATTGGTATATGCAATTGAACCTGGAATTTTGGGCCAATAGAACGAGCATTAGAACACCAACGAGGACAACACCATTCTCTTTGGTCTATGGAAAAGAAGTTGTCTTACCTTTAGAGGTTGAAATCCCATCTTTGAGAGTATCCTTGCAAGGGTTGATAACTAATGAGGATTATAGGGTTGCAAGAATTCAACAATTGTAACTATTATAAGAACATCAAACTCAAGCCTATGAACACTTGAAAGTATACCAAAACCGAATTTCAAGGAATTACAACAAGAGGATCAAGCCTAGAGCATTTCAAGTGGGAGATTTAGTGTTGAGAAAGAACCCTAAGAATCAAGCAGAATGAGAAAAGAAAGGGAAATGGGAAGAAAATTGGCTAGGACCCTTTATTATTACTTATTCTTTTCGCACGGGAACATACAAGTTGGCTGATTGTGAAGGAAATGAGCTACAAGAACATATCAATAGCATTCACTTGAAGAGGTTTTACACCTGAGCAGATGAAAGTGTATAGGTTGAAAGAGTATCAGAAGAAAGTGTATCTGATGAGATTAGCTTCATTCTCTATACATAAGAAAATTTTGAAATCCAAAAAAAAATGAGAAAAGTTCAAAATCCAAAAGAATGAGGAAAGATCAAAAATTCAAAAACAATGGAAAAATAGAAACATAAAAAGAGAAAAATTGAGCATGAAGAAAGAAAAAGCATTCAAAAAGATCCAACAAATGTTGTCTTGGTGAAAACCTAGCAAATAGGCACCTTGATGATATCAAAAAGAAAAAGAAAAAAGAAAAAAGAAAGAAAAAAATAGAAAAAGAGAAAAGTGCCTTGGTGAAAACCTAGCAAATAGGCACCTTGGTAGCAAAAAAAAAGGGAAAAAGAGTAATAAATTCAAAAGGTAAAAACTTGGCAAATAGGCGCTTTTTGATCCCTTAGGTTTTTCCTAGTTGCATTTGTACATATTGCATTTTCCATCTCATTGTCTATATCCTTGCATCCATCATTTGTACATAGTCATAATAAAGTCTTTGAGTTGCATTGTAAAAACCTTTGTCACATTTTAGATTTCATTTGCCCAGATTTACACATGGTTTCATATTCACTTGGGGGGGAAATTATTTTTTACATAAATGGATTCAATAACGACACCTTTCAGTAACATGATATTTTTTCAAAACTTCAATGGATAGACATTTTTGAACCTTTGATTTTAATCATTGTTCAACCCAAACATTTGATTTTGAAACTTTATCCTTGAACTTCATGACCTTATTATCATGATTAAAATTTGACAAAACCTAATAGATCAGAATGGATGGAATTCTATTGAAAAATATTGATACAATACAAGAACTTGAAGTTTTTTATGATGTCAATTGATTCATGTTCTTTTTAGCTAATCAATGATGTTTCGACTAGATTAGCAATGATGAAGACATTATATTTTTCTTGATTTCTGTGTGACTGTTTTGAGGAAGATCCACCAAAATATGTGAATTCATCTAATGACATGGTCATCAAAGAATCATCAAGGACATTCCCATATGGAGGAGGTTCAACCTTTGTTTGTTTATGCAAACAGATACCTTGGATATTTGGATATGCCATATCTTAATACCAACATCCAATTGCAACATTGAATCCGATGAAATCGGTATTCAAACTCCCATAGTTGGATTTTTTAACTAGTGAGGGTTGTACTAGTTTCAAATGATTAAAGTTAGATGAAAGCAGTATTAATATTATCATGGTGTGGTTATCAAATTAGTGATGATTGTACATGCTCCTGGTTCAAAAAGGCTCAATGATGAAAATATATCCATTTGCATTACTTTGCAAAAATGACAGTTAGTTGCATTTGTATTTTAGATTACATGGAATAAAAGGATTTTCCTAGGTTAAAGGAGTAGAAACATCATCAAAAAGGGGTTTTAATCATTGGTTCTTTGTTCAACTCAATTATATGGAGACTTTCTTGTGCATTTACCATTACATTCATTAAATCAAAAAATATTATTTACAAGTTATACATCATTAAACATTATTCATTATCCAAAATATCATTAAAGGCATTTCATCATTCATATAGGTGCATCTCATAGATATATTGCATTACAAAAAAAACATAATAACATGCATTCATTTAATTACATTGCATTGCATTTACCATTTAGAATTGCATAGATCATAAATTAAAAGCATTTAGAAATAGACTTGCATACATTTTCATCCATCTAATTCAGTCATATATAAGGCATTACATCCATAACATATAAACAAAATGCATCATAAAACATCATATAGATCTGCATATCAAAGAAAGTCTCATATATCATCATACAAATCAAGAGTGATCAAGTCATCATAACAAGTGGAAATCAAATGTTAGCATGTCTAAACAAAGATACATCATATCAAAGAGGTACATCATGGTCAAAATACATATGGTACATCGATATATCAAATGAGGATCCAACTCTCAACTAGGGGCACCACTTGTATCACTTTTCCCACATGTACCATCTGTCCCATCCAGACCATCTATTCCATATGTACCTCTACCTGCTGAACTACTAGGATATGTCTGAGGTACCTGACTAGTACTAGCTATACTCAATCTTTGTGCCATCATAGTCATGAATTGTTGCATCATGCTTGCAACCTAAAAATTTGACCACTCATCATTATCATCCTAGCCTGTAAGGTCTTGACATCCTGTGTCAAGGTGTCTATGGTATGTGGAGCCTGTGGTGCAAGAGGAACCTGTGGTGCAATATGTACCTGTGTAACAATCTATGGAAGAGCCTACCCCTATAAAAGAATCTGTCTAGCAACAGCTATCTGAGCCTGTCTGGTCACTCTCTGTCATCTTTATCCCCATACTATTGTCGGTACTAGATGTACTTGTCTCATAACATATCCACCCCCTTTGGCTCAAACATGACCACCTCTCATCCATGGACCTGCATGTCCTCTATCTCTTCCTCAAGCTCGTTGAGGAGCTCTCTAAACTCAAGGAGCCCTAGGTACTCTCTGTACTCTATCACCTCTTAGTCCACCACCATCGGAATCACCATCATCTGAAAGATCACCCACATCTGGAATCAGAAAACTAGGATTGGTGAATCATAGGAACTAGTGTTGGGCAAACCACTATGTATAATCTGCAGACATCCCAGCATCTGCTATATGATCAAGTATGTCCCACCGAACATACCCTAACCTCTCAATTTCATCACAATCATAATGGAAGTCAACCTATGCACCCCACATGGATCTCTCCACCTATACTTGAGAATATAATGCAACACCCTATGGGATATCATGTACCCTCTCATACTGTCGTGATACTCTGTAAAAGAAAAATCTCTCGATCACAAGTGGTGATCAACCTATCATCCATCGCGGGGCAAACATGTAAGGTAACTTGTTGTCATTATCAAACCAGACCTCACATCTCAGATACGGTCTCCACATGACCTGATATATGTCATCAAGCATACGCCTCTAAAAATTTAACTTGCCCAGCTGAGGCTAGACTATCATGTCATCGTACAAGTATGCATAGGACCATCCCAGATATCTTTGTATTGCAGCAATCGGCCTCATAATAGGGATATTCTCCCATGTCCACAACTACAATAAGATAGCTCCTACTGAAAGAACGACACCTGCTCTATATATAATGTTATGTAACTCATGGTATAACTATTCTAGTATGCAGGATCCCCAGTCGAAGCATCGTGGATCCGCGATTATGTCCTCAACAATCCGACCCCAACCCAAAGCAAATCCATCTCCCCAACAATCTGATAAAAGCAATCCACCAATCAATGCACCTAAAATTGTAGGAAGACGTGGGAAAGAAACAAACTACGCCCATGGAATACTACCATCTCCAATCGTGGGATCTGCAAAGACCTATCTGCACACATCACCATTATAAACCTGATCATAGTATACCCACTCTCCTCTAGTTGGGATCCTCAGCAACCTATACACATCCTTGAGTGTGATAGTCATCTCTCCATGTGGCAAATGGAAGGTATTATGTTCAAAGTGTCATCGCTCTTCCACGAGGTAACTCAAGAAGGAAAAACAAACCACAACGACCGATAACATGTCTCTTGTGCCCAGTCAACTGATGGACCATGTCTAAATCCAAGGTGGTAGGCCCCAAACATACAACTTTCGAAACCATGCCTATTTTACAATCAAGTGAATTAAATTAGTATCATCATTTCAGTGGATTATTCTAAGTCAATCAAAACATCAAATCAACCTATCACTCATTTTGAGCACATCAACAATTTTTCATAACTCTATATCGTGAGAAGGGGAGAATACATCAGTTATCTTATCCCACCCTATCTGATTGACATTTTAAACATCCATCTAAGTGATTATCCTAAACATCCTAAACACTTGGTTTCATCACTAAATAAAACCTACAAACCTTTGCAATCAATCTGATATCCATCCTAACTAAGACGATCAAAACAATCATTTTTTTCATACTTCCTTACCCAGGTGTCACTTTTCCTACGTGTACGCACTATTTCAGGTGGCTTACACATTATTTTAGGTTAATCATTACTTTATACATCATATGTGATACTTTATACCTTGAATGCATCACTTTGCATGACTACACGACATTTCACATCATACATGCAACTTAACTTTTCATATGCGCTACTTGATTCAGGATTTTCACCTAGGGTTTTATACGCATCAGTTAACATATCCTACACATTAAATTAAAGATTTCCCAAGCGCAAATTTTATTTTCATACATGGTACTTGACTATGTGGAAGCGTTATTTGATGCTACTACGCATCATTTTACCCTAAACTACACGCTACTTTGCAAAATTTTCAATAAAAACACAAACTACATGTGATATAAACATTTAAAAGCATTAAAAGTAGCAATAAATGCACTAAGAGGTTGGAAACACTCACCAGAGGTCCATAGTCAGTAGGTCTCTAAAATCTATGCCCTCGCTCGAATCAATGCTCACGAATCGAGACCACCATCGTCAAATTATCCATAGGGCTTAGAGAAAAAATAAGGGGTAGAAAGTGAAAATGAATGGTAAAAATGACATCTTTACCCCTATTTATACTTTTTGACCTAATTCCAAGGTATTTTTCACCCTTTCTTGCCCTAAAATGATAACTTTTCATCACTGGGGCATTTTGTGATCAAGTTGACATCATTGTTTTCTGAAATGAAATCAAAATTGACCTAGTAATTTTGTTTTTTGACATCTTTTAGCCTCTGATATCAATTCTATTTTTATTTCTGAGGGGTAATCATATAGTCAAAACATAATTTTTCATCATGATTTTGCAACGAGATTTTAAAAACTAGGGTACTAAAATTTTCGTTTGCTATCAGTGGGGCATTTCTGTGTTGTTTATCATTTCAAATCAGTTCTTTAAATGAGGGTTTCACATCAGGTAGTTCATTTTGCATTAGGTTATCAAATCAGATAAATCAATCAAGCATCAGTTAATCAGACCAGCACATCGATTTTCTTTGAATCAATGTGCTTCGCACATCAATTCAAAGAGGGGCATTTGTAGATACCTAGATTTGGTCAAGTGTACTAATCAAATCAAATGTGTTAATCTAATCAAATGTGACTAAATCAAATCAAAACCAAAGGAACAATTAATAAAGACATGAATTAATTAAATCTAAGCCTAAAAGGGATTAATCAAAACTATGTAATTGATTTAATAAATTAGTTATATAGTTTAAATCAAAAATCAAATTCAACCCATTCCCTTACATTGCTAATTTAATTAATTGATTGATTTAATTAAATCCTATTTTCTTTCAACAAAGGAGACACAAAATTGAAGAGCCAATGAGAATTAATAATTAAAAGCACATGGATCACTCCAAAATTTGCAATCTTGATCACTCATTTGACCCTTTAATATCCTCACCACTCAATTTTGTCTCTTTGTCCCAACCTTTGAGACCAACAATTAAATGGTCTCTCCATCTGAAACCATTTGAAAGCCTTCAACTCAACCAAGCTTGAATCACGATCAACTTAACTCTACCCCCTACCCTTGGGAAATCCTATAAATATCAAGCAATTTTAGAGCATTAAGGATCCTAGACATTCATTGCATCTACACTATAGACCAAATCCTTTGAGATCATAGTCATTTTTTATCATAATAGGGAATTGTGAGAGCTACATTGAGTGAATTGCATAGCAATTTGAGGAATTTGAGAGTTAGATTAGGCATATCAATCATTATTTCTCATTCTAGGATTGTCACTAATGGAGATTAAGGCTGAGAGATCCAATAGCATGCTTAGTTAGAGAACTATGGAATGTTTCTTGTTTATTTGTCAATTATTTGCTTAATTTTTGCTTATCTTTCCATAGATTTGATAGTATTCAAACTAATATCATGAAGGTATTATTCATATATACACACAATTCCAATCCCCATTGATTTATTCATCACAAGAAAGACAGTGTCCAAAATAACTTCTTAAAGATATCAAAAGTTTGCACCTTTATTCTTTGCTTTAGCCAAAAAAATCCACTACGCCTAATCATATAAATATTCATATGACTATAAGTCATTTCTCTAGTGTGCATTGACTTGATTTGAAATTTTTTCCCAATTGGTTTAACTTTTATTAATTTTATAAGAGGTTCTCATTAAATATGTGAGATTTAATGAGTTCTCTGTGTTTTATTCTCAAGTGAAACCAAAGTTTTATTTGTTAAGTCTATTAATTTTATGGATGATGCTTCTATTTTTTTAATCTTTTCTAGTCTAAAATTATCATTTTAGATATTTGTTTTGTTGAGTGTTCTCAATAAATATGACAACAATAATTAACAACTAATAGTCATCATTCTTTGAAGTCTTGTTAAAGATTAATAATTGGCATATATACCTCTTATTATATTGCTATCAAGATTCAATTGTGTAGATTTCTAATCAAACTAACTGACCTATGTTTCATGAGTAGTGGTTCACAAAATTAGCCTTTCCTATTTTGGTTGTCATTGATGTCACTATTTTGGAGTTATCGATATCGATAAGTATGTTTTAGTAATGGTTACACTGTTGTATCTTTTGGTATCGATACTTATGATCACCGACAATTTTTCACCGATGACAGTCACTAACAGATATAGTTTGTGAGATTAACCACAATATTCCTAGATCGACTTGGAGCATGACATGTTTAGTCCATACCTATCCTACACATGATCGAATTCATTTTGTTTAGTCTATAGTAGATCTAAAAAGGAAATATATTCATTTGTTTTATGTTTGGCCGACAGGAAGGATGTATATACCAATTGTAGTGCCTCTCTCATTTGCATTTTGTATAATATCCTGGTGGATGTGGCTTTGATAGTTTTATGTGTGTGTATTTCATAATCATATTGGACCCATGAGAGGTTGTAACTTTTGGATGATCTTATCTATGCTATTGCATCGATAACTTGTTTGTGTCCTTATGTTGGGTGTATATCAATTGGTGATGCTAAGTCTTTTGAGACTTTTATTCTGAGTTTTGAGGATTTATTATGTTTGGTGATTATTCCTTTGTGATGATGTTATATTGACATTATGAGATGCACCCAATTCAGTTTATTCTTGTTAGATTAATAAAGTGATTTTACTTATTAATTAAATCATCTTGATTTAATTATTAAGTCACTTATTATCTCTATTTCACTTAAGCTAAACTTTAGGCATATAATAATTAATTATTATTATGCAACCTAGATTTTTCCCCTTTAGGGTTTCCCTTTTAGGGTTTTGGTATCCTTTTTTCAGGATTCTCTCTTTGTAAATTATTATTGAATTGAGGATTCTATTGCATTGAGAGTTTTTCTCCATTATTTGCACAATATGTTTCATCTTCCATCGATCTGTGATTTTTGGCCTCCATAGCTTTTTGTTACTCTCTTTCTGTGACAAGTTTGCATGCAGGTGATTCTTGGGAGTCGTGGGTTGATAGTTTTCATCAACTCCAATATAGTATCAGAGCTTTGCCCTTTCATGCCCCTATTCTCTTCATGATAGTTTTTTAGCCTTTTTCTTCATATCTATGTTTTTAGATTCATATTTTTGGTGTTTTTGGGGGTACCTATTTTTGGGAGCATTTTGGGCCCAATCAGACCTCACCATCACGCTCCAAAGGCCCAAAAACCTATATTTTCATATAAGGTTTGTTTGTTTTGGCCTCCGTGAAATCTAGAGAAAAAATTTATCCTTTTGGTTGTACAAGTATGGATGCATGTTTTTTGAGGAGAAAAATCATCAAGAAAATAAATTTAAAAAAATCAGCAAATATTGTTTTTTTATAAAGTTTTTTTTTTTAAAAAACCACTTTTTAAAATTTTTTTAAAGGTTTTTATAAAACTTTGAAAAGCTTGAACTTTTTGGAAAGGAAGTGCATGTGTAGGTATGCATATGTAGGCGTTGATATCAAGGGTCATAGGTCTGACAGTGAGGTTAAATTTGATGGTCATGAAACTGTCATTCTATTTGCCTTTTTTTCCATAATAATCATCCTGTTGTGTTTTTGCAGTATCTTGAGCTTACGGTATCAGTTTTTGACCGATCATATATCGTCAAAAAGATCTTTCCGAATTCTATCTAAATATGGAGGTTAGATTTTTTTATTTTTCCATTTGCAACCTTTTTCCTAGTCAAAATCATCTATCTATTTTGCACTCTAGGAGACATATCTTGCTCTTTCAGACTCTATTTTTTTATTTTCGCATGGCATCAGAAAGATGATTTAATGCTCTATCTTATTTCATGGGTCTCGCACCCAGAATTTGCTCCATGTATATTTTTTTTATTTTTTTCTTTATGGCATTCTGGTAGATATCTTGGATGTTTCAGGTCCTGGGATCGTTTCCTTTCTAGATATTGTATACATCTTTTTCTGTGGCATTTTTTGCAAACGCATTGAGATAAAGTGTCATCTGATGCATGTTTGGGATCTTGCACATTTTTTGCTTGATTTCACTAGCACTATATTATAAATTTTCATGGGGGGTTTGATATTTGCCTTATTTTCCATCTACCTTTGTCAAGTGACTGTTTCTTCCATGACATTAGCCTCATTATGTGTGTCAAAAGAGTGATCCTTCCATGACACAATCCTTTATATGTGTCTCTATGTTCTTCATGCAGTGTTTCTAGGCACTAAGACTCAGTGTACCTATCATGCCTCTCCCTGCTCAGCATTATGGGGAGTATCTCTTATTGGTTCTAATGCTTCCTTGGTTTGATGAAGTGATCTATGTATTTAGTATTTGTTCCTATGTACTAGGCGGATTCAGTGGATGGGTACCTATGCATTTCGGTGAGATAGATCATTTACCATATGGAAACTCTTTCATTCCTATTTTAGAGGCATCCTTCCATCTTTGATTCATCAGTTCTTCAAGCTTTGTTTACAGTATTCTCTACTTAATCATGTTCTATTATAGTGGAGGTTCCAGCAGTTAGTTTTTGTCAGTGTTTGCAGCTTCATGCTTCAGAGGTGTTCTACATGTTCTTTCTTTGTTCCTATTTTTGGGGACATTCTCTAGTTTGGAGGCTTCTTCAGTCCTTCACTAGGCTTCATCTCTTTTTGGAGAGGGGTTTTTCCAACTAGGTTTTCTCCTTTTCTCCTCTTTACAAACATTTTTTGTACTTGGGTACGTGATCAGGCCTTGTTGTCGGTACCCATTTCCTGTTTTCAGTAATTGTTTCTAGGTTTTTAGCTTCTCCCTAAGTTTAGCTTAAGGAGGGGGGTGTTAGAGTAATAAAGTGATTCCACTTATTAATTAAATCATATACGTTTTATTATTAAGTCACTTATTATCTCTATTTCACTTAAGTTAAACTTTAGGAATATAATAATTAATTCTTTTATTAATTATTATTATGCAACCTAGATTTTTCCCCTTTAGGGTTTCGATATCCTTTTATAAGGATTCCCTCTTTGTAAATTATTAATGAATTGAGGATGCTATTGCATTGAGAGTTTTTCTCTATTATTTGTACAATATGTTTCCTCTTCCATCGATCTATGATTTCTGGCCTCCATATCTTTTTTGCTTCTCTCTTTCTATGATAGGTTTGCATGCAGGTGATTGTTGGGAGCTGTGGGTTGATAGTTTTCATCAACTCCAATATGGTATCAAAGCTCTGCCCTTTCATGCCCTTGTTCTCTTCATGAGATTTTTTTGGCCTTGTTCTTTAGATCTATGTTTTTAGAAGGTTTTCAATTTCATATTTTTGGTGTTTCGGGGGTATCTATTTTTGGGAGCATTTTGGGCCCAAACGGACCTCACCATCGCACTCAAAAGGTCCAAAAAACTATATTTTCATATAAGGTTTGTCTATTTTGGCCTCTGTGGCATTTGGAGAAAAAAATTGTCCTTCTACCTGTACAAGTAAGAATGCATGTTTTTCGAGGAGAAAAATCATCAAGAAATTTTTTTTAAAAAAACAACAAATTTTGTTTTTTTATAGTTTTTTTCAAAAAAAAAACCATTTTTTTAAAAGGTTTTTATAAAACTTTGAAAAGCTTGAACTTTTTGGAAAGGACGTGTATGTGTAGGTATGCATATGCAAGTGCTGATGTCAGTGGTCACAGGTCTGACAGTTAGGTTAAATTTGACAGCCACAAAACCATCATTCTATTTGCCCTTTTTTCCATAATGAGCATCTTGTTGTGTTTTTGCGATTTCTTGAGCATACGGTATCAGTTTTTGACCTGTCATATATCATCAGAAAGATCTTTCTGAGCTCTATCTAAATATGCAGGTTAGATTTTTTTATTTTTCTATTTTGTAGCCTTTTTCCAGTCAAAGTCAGTGATCTATTTTGCACTCCAAGAGACATATCTTGCTCTTCCAGACTCTATTTTTTTACTTCCGCATGGTGTCAAAAAGATGATCCAGTGCTCTATCTTATTTCATGGGTCTCGCACCCAGAATTTTCTCCATGTATATTTTATTTATTTTTTTCCTTATGACATTCTGGTGGATATCTTAGATGTTTCAAGTCCTGGGATCATTTCCTTTCTAGATATTGTATACATCTTTTTCTATGGCATTTTTTGCAAACATATTGAGATAAAGTGTCATATGATGCATTTTTGGGATCCTACACATTTTGTGCTTGATTGCACTCGCACTATATTGTAAAGTGTCATGTGGGGTTTGATGTTTTCCTTATTTTCCATCTACTTTTGTCAAGTGAGTGTTCCTTCCATGACATTAGCCTCATTATGTGTATCAAGAGAGTGATCCTTCCATGACACCATCGTTTATATGTGTTTGTATGTTCTCCTTCATGCAATGTTTCTTGGCAGTAAGACTCAGTGTACCTACCATGCCTCTCCCTGCTCAGCATTATGGGGGGTATCTCATATTATTTCTAATGCTTCCTTGGTTTAATGAATTTATCTATGTATTTAGTATTTGTTCCTACGTACTAGGCAGATGCAATGGCTGGGTACCTATGCATTTCGATGAGATGGATCATTTACCATATGGACACTCTTTCATTCTTATTTTAGAGGCATCCTTCCATCTTCGATTCATCATCTCTTCAAGCTTTGTTTACAGTCTTCTCTGCCTGATCATGTTCTATTATAGTGGAGGTTATAGTAGTTATTTTTTGTCAGTGTTTGCAACTTCATGCTTCAGAGGTGTTCTATATTTTCTTTCTTTATTCCTATTTCCTGGGACATTCTCTAGTTTGAAGGCTTCTTCAATCCTTCGCTAGGATTCATCTCTTTTTGGAGAGGGGTTTTTACCACTGGGTTTTCTCCTTTTCACCTCTTTACAAAGATTTTTTATACTTGGGTACGTGATCAAGCCTTGTTGTTGGTACCCATTTCCTACTTTCAGTAGTTGTTTATAGGTTTTTAGCTTCTCCCTAAGTTTATCTTAAGGGGGGTTGTTAGAGTAATAAAATCATTCCACTTATTAATTAAATCATCTATATTTTATTATTAAGTCACTTATTATCTCTATTTCACTTAAGCTAAACTTTAGGCATATAATAATTAATTATTTTATTAATTATTATTATACAACCTAGATTTTTTCCCTTTAGGGTTTCAGTATCCTTTTATAAGGATTCCCTCTTTGTAAATTATTAATGAATTGAGGATGCTATTGCATTGAGAGTTTTTATCCATTATTTTCCCAATATGTTTTCTCTTCCATCGATCTATGATTTTTGGCCTCCATAGCTTTTTTGCTTCTCTCTTTCTGTGATAGGTTTGCATGCAAGTGGTTCTTGGGAGCTGTGAGTTGATAGTTTTCATCAACTCCAATAATTCTTGTTCTTAATCTGAGATTACTATTGTGGTTATGATTGTTATCTTTCAATTTGTCTTGTAATGTGATTTGATGGTTTCACTAAGGTATGTGCCAATGGTTACCCAATTTTGATCGCTTACCTTATTAAGATACTATCTAGATTGGGAAGTATTAGATTGTATCATGATTTTTTTATTCCATGATTATCTGTGTGATTTGATCTAGTGGTTGCACTAAGTAATGTAATCGATTACCATGCCTTATTTATGTTACCTGTACCATTGCTAATTTTAAATGTTATACTATGTTGTCAGTAATATTTCAATCTTATCTTCATGATGATGCCTAGTTTATTTTGTATTCAGATTTGGATCGAGAATTATATTTATATATGATGGATGTTATGGGACTCATTATTATGGTGCTTTTATGTTGTGGATATGTTTCTTTTACCTTTAGTAGATACATGCTCAGATAGTTGTAAATGATTATTTAAATACTTTAATTTAAATGCTATGTCATGTGATTATATATTGTTATGTTGTGTTGCACCACCGCTATGCATTTTTCATGTTGGTGTCAGTATGAAGTGAGACAGAGTTGTAGTCACTTGCTTGTAAGATCTACACAATGTCATGTTCTCTTTCAATGTGATTATGTGTTTGTTTGTGATTTGACTATTTATATGATTGAGCAACTACACTTGATGTTTGCTTTTTTACTGAATAGGTACCAAGTACATTCATCCTGAGTAAAGGATTTGAGTGTGTACCTATATCCTCGGTAGTGACACTAGGATATAATAACCTTGACCATTCATGTTGAGCCAATGTTGTCCCTGTATGCATGACATATTTGTATTTTTTTATTATTATCAACCCTCTGGTTATTATGGTAAATCTAGATTCATAATGCATTATGTGATTTGACCAGTGAGTGTGTCTGTGCATTTACGGTTTCGCAATTGTTATGGAAATTATTAATTAATATTGATTTAATTACTTTTGGGGGATTTTAATGTTTGGTTTTATTTTAATTAATTTTCAACTAATTTGTCAAAGTCGAATTCCAAATGCCTGGAATTGTTTTAATTATTTCTAGGAAATGGCCAATCATTCTATTAAGTGGCCTAATATTCTAATTTATAAGTCACTTTTATAAAAGTGCTTATATTAGGCAAAAAGTAAGTGTTTAACTTCACTTTTCATTTTATGATTTTCAAGTCTGAATTTTTTGCTCCAAAAACCTCTTTGGAGAATTTGATCTTTTTCTCATTATGAGAGATTGGCTCGTCAGATCGTCATGAGGATAGGCTCGTTGGATTCATAGAGGGGACCTTCATCTTCTCCATGATTTGCAGCTCAATTGAATCCTTCTACGTTTTTCCTTCTTATTTCTGGTTTTTGAGCGTTTGGAGTGAGGTAAGGCGCTCATTCATATTTTTTTTGTTGTTTTAGTCAATTATTTCATTTTCTAAATGTTTGGGGGTTGAGAAATAATGTTCCCCTCCATTTTGATACGTTTCTATGACCTGGTTGGGAGGGCATGAGTATTTGTGTGTTTTTCCATGTTTGAAATGTGAAGTTTTACCTATTTATGTTGTCGTAATTTGTACGTATACCCGAAACTTGAATTTTATTTGATTTTTTCAAGTTTGGGCATATTTTAGAAATAGGTTTTTGATTTTGTCAAATTCTGAGATGTTTGAATTTTGGGTGTTTTTGGCGTCGCCTTGTTTTGCATATCGTCCAGCAATTGTTAGATGCCTTGTTGGATTGAGTTTATTTATGTTTTTTATAGCCTTTTATACAAGCGGTAGGATCGCAAAGTTGGAATGGATAGATGACATTCCAAGTATTTTATATCTCAATCTGAAAGTGCTCTATCAGCGTAATTTTGTGGATTTTGCCTTGTCAGATTTGCCAGAATTTTGAGTGATTGGTTTCTTTTGGGCATTGTTTTTCATCCTCTTATGCTGACAAGATGAGTTATAGATTCCATGAGAATCCTCTCTCTTATCAAGTGGTCGATTGAGCTATGTGTTTTTTCATTCATTTTGGCTTTCACTCGGTCATGTTTCACGAGTGTGTTATGTTATTTCTTCTTATTGCTTTTCCTGGACCTAGCCCCTTGCACACTGAGTATTTCATTGGTTATGTGGTGTTTTTTGCGCCCACCCATGTGCACGTGAGCATGCTTTTGGTGGATCTTGTGAGATCTGAACTCTTGGATATAGGCTAGTTGAGTATTTGATCATTTAGGGGTTGGGTTGGGAAATTGCATTGCCTTATCACACTCATCGTATAATGAGAAAGGGTATGTATGGGTAGATGTGTGGAGTGAATTCTCACAGTTATCTCGACCTAGAAGTGTCTAACAAGGTAATATGAAGAGGTTTAATAAAGTGATAACCAAATAAACACATGGGTAATAAAACTTAATGAAAGATAAGAGAATCACCTATATGGTATGAGGCCTCCTCAGGGAGTTGAGTTACGATTCTATATATTGCTTGGGCTAGTACAAGACAAGTATGAGGGTATGGTGTCTATACAATAGACATTCTCTTGTGCAAGTTGGTATGAGGACACGGTATGAGGCCTCCTAAGGGAGTTGAGTTATCGTACCACATACTGCTTGGGCTAGTACAAGCTAAGCAATGAAACTCCATCAAAGTCCCTACATAGTATCCTTAGTGTGTTCCAAGTAGTGACCTAGAATACTGCATTTACATTCATGTTCATATTTCTACCTTGAGTCATGTATTGGTTGGCGTGTATGTAGCCTCTTGTGTGTGTGTCTTATGTGACTATGGCCAGTTCATTATCTCCATGAGCACGATAGGGTGGGCCTCCAGGTTCCACATGGTTGGGTGGAATTGCTAACCTATACCATTGCTGGGGATTAGAGTACAAGGATTATATTCTTCCATCTATAGGATTGGGGCTTAGTTATCATTTTCTTCTTCATGTTATTATCATTAATTTATTCAATTACTTTAGGCTCATGTATATGTACTTGATGTGTACTCTTATTGTAATGAATTAGATTATAGTAGTATAATGTTAAATGATTTGGTTTCTTTCATTTATGTTATTTTTTTTCAATTGAGTGTCCATAGCCTCAATATGTGTGTATCTGGTACTCCCTGGTGTGGATCTAGCTTGTACTTTATGTCATATATTGGTGTAGGCAAGTCTATCTAGTCTTTGGATTAAGGAAACTATTAGTTGCAAGTTTTGGCAACAACGGTCACCTACTTTTGAATTGCAATCAATTACAGTTTATGGAAACAAAAAATTTGATGTCCTAAGATGGTTTTAGGTCCATTATATCATAGGGATTTCAAGACCTTTTTGGTGCATTTTGAACAGAGTCAATTAGACTCTGGATGCAAAAGTTATGGCTTCTGGAATAAAGTCTATACAAAGTCAAGTGTATTATGGTACGACAAAGTATACTGGATTCCTTGTTTTGTCGTAGACAGAGGACATTTTTTGTCCTTGATCAGAAGATGCAAGTTGGATTTCCAAATACCCTTTTTGATGTTACACCTTCCCAAATTGAAATAGATTGAGTATCAGTTGCTTTGGGTTAATTGAATGCAATCTATGTTAGACTTGGCGTATTAAATTAGTAAATGAACTTGTATGGTTTAACCATGATAGGAAAAGTACTTAGGGCTTAAAAAGTATCGATGTAGATTAACATAATAATTGGATGAACCTTGTATGTTATTCATGTAGTTGGTAAATGAATCGTGGTTTTGTTAAGGCTTGGGAATATTTGGTTTCATGTTAAGCCTTTTGCTTTGCACTATGTTGTTCTGTATACTCCTTATTTAAAAAAGTTGTTACTTTGTTATTGTTTATCCTTGTGTACAAGGATTCCTGGGTGGGGCATTACACCAATTCTTGGTATATAATTACAAGTGGACTGATGAACTATAACTGATTGAATTTTTGAAGATGTTAAGTTGATGATCACCAAGCTACCGAGAGTTAATGCAAGACATTAAATTAGCTAATGTATTGTATTGTCATTAATGTCAACTTGATATAATCTGATTGGTTATATACAAAGTGTCAAAGACTTTAGAGAATCAAAAAGATAAAGGTCATGCTTTCAGTAATGCATAAAAGATTAGTATTCACTAATTGACTAAAAATATCGATGAGCAGTGCACCCTGACGGACTGAGAAAATTGAAATGAAAGTCATAGTGATGCCCAAGAAAGAAACCTAACAAGCATTACAAATGAGCATAATCACAAGCATTATCAATGAGCAGAACTTCATAGTGATGCCCAATATATAGACAACCCCGACAGATAGACAACCCCGACGGCGATGCTCGAGGAGAATTGAAGTGTTGACCAAAGCTAACAAAGAGTTAAAACATCGAAAGGAGCTGAAGTTCAGAAAAGATAAAAGACTTAGCCGGCAAGAGATAAAGGAGGAGTTAACTGGTTGTTAATATTGTTTTCATCGACAAGTTAAAGCCAAAGATAAGATAAAGATTTAAAGTTCTTTTATTCTAGTTGTCAAGGAGAAATCTACGGGATAAAACTGAAGTAAATATTTAAAGCAAGATTGGATAAGATTGTGGATCACACCAAGAAAAAGAAATTCAAGAACTGAGAAATGGTGATATCATGTCTATAAAGAGACAAGCTAATTCATTATGAATTAGGGGAGTGAATAGAAGAAGAGGATGCTGAAGAGAAACTGATGAAGAACAACTTCATATAGTCCTGATCAATCAAGCTAAAGAACAGAGCTATATTTTTGTTGACACCAAGCAACAGAGAAGCACAACATCCTAGAGTAGAAATAATTAGAGCAAAGCTATTGAAAAGACACATTGATCAGAAAGGTATAATTAGCTTACAATAGATCTAAAAATCTACAAGTATAGTTGTATATGTGAACAGATCATTTATTATTTCAGTTTAACCATTGAATCAAAAAGTATCTTAATCGAGTAGGACTTAATAATCCTTTCTATATTGAGATACATCCCAAGGAGTATCAAAAAGTTTGATCATGAAGATAGCATGAGATGCCAGATACCATTTAACAAACTACACTGGGTTTGGTCATAAAAGGTAGCATAGAGATGCCTGATATCAAGTGACAAACTATTATATTTAAATCCTCTAACAAGGTCACACATAACAGTGTGTTTGTAACCTTTAATAGGGTTGGCTCTTCACCGAGCTCACTTCAAAAGAGTGAAAATTTTGGGTTACCAGTCCCAAGTGGTTTTTCCCTTAAAAGGGTTTCCACATTAAAAATTCATGTTTCAATGTGTTTATGAGTCATTACTTTAGTGTTTTGCATTACACATAACTAATTTGGATTGATCGATATACACTAATCAATTTATTGTATTTCGGTAAATGAAAGATTGCTAATCGGTAAACACTAAGAATAAGATTTAACAGTGAACTCCAAGCAGTAGTTATTTGTTAAGATTGTTTGAAGGCATTCATCTTGTAGGACTGAAGATAACTAGAGGCTTAATATTATGGTGCTAAGTTTTTGGGTTGATTTATTGAAATATTGTTTAGGCCACTCATTCACCCCCTCCCCCCCTCTCAGTTATTTTAAAATTTGGTATTAGAGCTTGTGTGCTTAGAAAGGGAGTTTAACAGCTCAAGCAAAAGATCACAAGATGAACAAATAAGATGTGCCCAAGTTGAACAAAGACAACTTTGCATCATGGAAAATTAGAATAAGACTCCACCTATCAGGTATTGGTGATGATGTTACTCAACACCTATATACTGAATATGTGTTTCCTATAGGACCTCACACACTTGAGTAATTGATAGAAAAGCATGATCATAATTGCATGATGATAGAGCTTGCTTCCTCACTCTTCGATGTTGAGTTTGAAGATGTCAAAACTTGCACCTTTGCAAAGAAAATGTGGGATAAATTAAAGCTAGTACATGGAGGAGATGCTAATTTACTAAGAGCCAAGGTAGAAAGCCTAAGAGAAAGGTTTTATGATCTAAGGATGAAAGAAGGAGAAAATATCACTCAGTATAGTTGCAAAATAAAAGAGGCATTCAATGTTATCCGAGGAGTTGGAGGTGTACTTGAAGAAGAGACAGTGGTAAGTAAAATTCTAAGAACCTTATTGTATGTATATGCTATTAGAGTATCTATTATAAAATAAATGAGAGTATTTGAAAACAATAATGTTACTCTAGATAGTTTTATTGGTAGACTAATTTCATTTGAGATGAATAATTTTGATAACAGTGTCTTACCATCTATTGAGTCTACATTCAAATCTTCTTTGAAAATAAGTAAGTCAAGTCATAAACACACTATGAGGAATGATAGTGAAAGTGATAATGATGACCAAGGACTTTATGAGATTGAAGCATTAATAGCAAGAAGATTGAAGAGAGGCAAAGGTGGATACAAAGGTAAATTACCACTTGTATGTTTTAATTGTAAAGAGGTTGGACACTTTGCTGCAAGATGTCCTAATAGAATAAAATGTGACAGAATTAATGATAGATCATATGAAAAGAAGTTTGATAGAGGTGATAACAAATATTACCAAAGCAACTGACAATCTGACAGAAGAGATACCCGAGACTACAAGGACAAAGGGAAGAAAGCTTGTTACCTATATGAGAAAAGAGCTAGAGACACTGACACCAAATCTGATGGAGACATTGATGATGGTATTTGTAGCCGTGAAGGATGATTCAGATGAAGAAGAAGAAAGGTATGTAGAGACTACACTCATATCTAAGGTTAGTAAGAATGATATATAAATTATAGATAGTGGCTGCACTCACCACATGACTAGTGATAAACAAAATTTTGAAACTTTTGAATACTATAATGGTGGATCAGTAAGAATGGGTAATGACACACCTTGTCCTGTTGAAGGTAAAGGAACTATAATGTTGAATAACCTGATCAAATGTGAAAATGCATATTGGGTAAAAGGAATTAATTATAATCTATTGAGTGTTTCACATCTGAATAACATAGGTCACCGAGTAGCATTTGAAAATAAGAAGGCAAAGATCTTCAATGAATCAGGAAGGTTGATTAGAACTGGTGAACAGACAAAAGGTAACCTTTTCTATCTTGATGACATTAACACCACTTGTTTAATGGATAGAAATGAAGACATATGGTTGTGGTATAAAATACTATGCCATGTGAATTTTGACAACATTATAAAGATAAGAAATAAAAGGAAAGTAAGAGGCTTATTGAGCATGTCAAAGCCCGAACATATCATGTGCAAGAATTGTCAAAAAGGTAAAATGACAAAGTCTAATTTCAAGAGTAAATCCCATACATCTAATGCAATTCTAAAATTAGTCTATACTTATTTATGTGGACCCATGAGGACAAAGAGTTACTATGGTGATAGGTATTTCATTCTCTTTGTAGATGATTATTCTAGAATGATGACAGTTATGTTCTTAAAAGAAAAATAAGAAGAATTTAAGATGTTTAAATGGTATAAAGCTATGGTAGAAAAATAAAGTGGTAAGGAATTGAAATGCTTAAGGTTAGATAGAGGAGGGGAATTTGTTTTTGATGAATTCACTAACTATTGCAATGAGCATGGAATTTAAAGATAGGTTTATGCACTAAGAGCACCACAGTGGAATGGTATTTCTGAAAGGAGATACAGATCCATTGTTGATTGTGAAAGAATGTTGATGATAGAGAAAAGTATCACTCAAACATTCTGGAGGGAAGCTTTCAGGTATGTTGTCTACACATTAAATAGAGTACAATTGAAGGACACAAAGAAGACACCCTATGAGCTATGGTATGGTTACACATCCAATGTAAGTTACTTCAAAATCTTTGGTAGTCAATGTTATATTTTGAAAGATGATAGAAATGTAAAGATTGACTCCAAAATTGAAGAAGGTATATTTCTAGGGTATTCCACCAAAAGAAAGGCTTATGAATGTCTTAACAAGTCCTCTAACAAGATCATTGAAAGTGCAAATGTAAGAATAGATGAATTTGCAGAGAAGAATGATAAGGAAAGCAGAAAAGAACCAGAAGACTACAACAGGTTTTTTTACAATGAAGAACCTAAAACTTTACCCAAGCAACAGTGTATCCCTCCCGAGCAACAAAAAATTGCACCCGAGCATCAAGCTGCAAATACCAAAAATCAGGAAATTCCTCAAGATGATGTTCTGAGTGATGGAGATCAGAACGAAGGTAAAGATGATGATCAGAATGATGGATAAAGAGCTTAACCAAAACTTTCCAAGTATGTCAGAAGATAGCATCCATAGAATCAGATCATAGGAGACAAGAAGGCTGGAATGAGAACAAGAAGTAAGTCACTAAACACTAGATATTTACTTTGTGATTTTGAGCCTAAATTTGTTAATACTGCACTTGAAAATGAAGAATGGTTTAGTGCTATGAATGAAGAGATAGAACAGATTGAGAAGAATAGTACATGGACATTAAAACTGAGACTAGATGACAAGAATGTCATCGGTACCAAATGGATATCCAAAAACAAGTTGAATGAGAATGGAGAAGTCACAAGAAACAAAGAAATAATTGTATGCAAGGGGTATGCACAAGAAGAAGGTATTGGTTATGGAGAAACCTTTGCACCCGTTGCTAGACTAGAAGGAGTAAGAATATTACTTTCTTATGCTGCATTCAAAGGATTCAAGGTATACCAAATGGATGTCAAATCTGCATTCCTAAATGGAATACTGGAAGAAGAGGTATACATTGAACAACCAGAAGGGTTTGTTAATCTAGACAAGAGAAACATGGTATGTAGACTACATAAAGCCTTGTATGGATTGAAACAAGCACCTAGATCTTGGTATGAAAGACTTCACTCCTATCTCATAAGCATTGGATTTGTAAGAACAAGTGA
>MU223535.1:2050778-2088197 GCA_018584345.1 Thuja plicata
CTTTCTTGGTCTACAGATTCTTCAACAAGATGCAGGCATATATATCACTCAGTCCAAATACATCAAGGAAGTGTTGAAGATATTCAAGATGGAAGATTCCAAGCCAGTTGGAACACCTATGGCAACCAGATGTAAGCTGACAAAAGAAGACAAATCAAATGAGGTAAATTAGACCTTGTATAGATCAATGATTGGAAAACTAATGTATGTTGTTCATACCAGACGAGATATAGCACATGCAGTTGGAATTGTTACAAGATTCTATGCTAATCCAAAATAATCACACATGACTGTTGTCAAGAGAATTCTAAGATATATGAAGAACACTGAGGACTATGGCTTATGATATAAAAGAGAAGGAAAATTTGAGCTTCAAGTCTATATAGATGTTGATTGGGATAGAAACTTAGATGACCAAAAGAGCACAATTGGAGGAGCATTCTTCATGAGTGACATACTTGTCACATGGATCAGTAAGAAGCAAGGATGCATCTCACAGTCTACTACATAAGCAAAATATGTGGTTGTTGCTACAAACTTCTCTAACATTGCATGGATCAAACAATTACTGGAAGGTATGAGTATGAAAATTATTGAACTAGTGATTATCTATTGTGATAATACCAGTGCAATAAACATTTCTAAAAATCCAGTCATGCGTGCTAAGACTAAGCATATTGCTATCAAGTATCATTACTTAAGAGAACAAATTCAAGAAAAAGAAGTGATACTAGAATATATTCAATCAAAGGAACAATTAGCTAATATATTCACAAAGTTGTTGCCTAAAGATACATTTAAGTACCTGAGAAATAGACTAGGGGCTCGACCCTTGTATATCGGTCAGTAAGATGACTAGGTGATTGCATCAGCCTATACATAATCAAAAGATCATTCATGTTGATGCAAGCACAGAGATGGACTGCAAAGATACATCAGTACAAATCAAGGTACATACCTACACTAAACACTAGAGTCATTGTATTGTTGATGGATAGGGAAATTCAAGGAGTATATTATAAAAAGGTGAAAGGATATAACTTTGGCATGATAAAAGTTTACTTTGGAATTATTATCAAAGGGATAGAGATTTTAAGGGAGAGATTATCATTATTATCATTATCCAAAAAGAGAGAATATCCAGAATATCCAAAGGTAGAGATTACATATGAAATATCCATAAAAGGGAGAGAAGATATCCTAAGGGAGAGATGTAACATGTAAGAAAGAGAAGTGTCATGAGGAAGAGATGACTTATTGTTGTCAAAGGAAAAAGAGATGATCAAAGGGAGAGACAACACAGAGAGAGAAAGAATCACAAGCTGCTACATATATCCCGTGACAGGATTGAATAATGAAGGAAAGCACTCTACAAGAAACAAATCTAAGCTATATGAGCTTATCGAGAGCCAAACATTTGTATTGGTTTTAGAATAATAAGATTGGTAGATTGATGAACTACAACTGTTATATTTCATATTGTATTAGTAATAATATAGTGTGATAATGTAGTGTGTTTCCATCAATGCCAAAGGGAGAGATTGATGAAATATAACTGATTGAATGTTTGAAGATGTTAAGTTGATGATCACCAAGCTATCGAGAGTTAATGCAAGATATTAAATCAGTTAATGTATTTTATTTTCATTAATATAAACTTGATATAATCTGATTGGTTATATACAAATTGTTAAAGACTTCAGAGAATCAAAAAGATAAAGGTTATGCTTTCAGTAATGCATAAAAGATCAGTATTCACTAAGTGACTACAAACACTGATAGGCAGTGCACCACGACGGATAGAGAAACCCAAAAGGAAAGTCATAGTGATGCCCAAGCAAGAAAACTGATCAGAATTACTGACAAGAAGAATCACAAGCATTACTAATGAGTAGAATTTCACAGTGATGCCTGACGGACAGACAACCCCAACGGACAAACAACCCTGATGGAGATGCCCAAGGACAACTGAAGTGTTGACCGAAGCAAACAAATATTTAAAACACCAAAAGGAACTGAAGTTCAAAAATGAAAAAAGACTTAGCTAGAAAGAGCTAAAGGAGTTAACTGGCTATTCATATTGTTTTCATCGACAAGTTAAAGCCAAAGATAAGAGAAAGATTTAAAGCTATTTTATTTTAGTTGTCAAGGAGAAATCTACAGGATATAACTGAAGTAAATCTTTAAAGAAAGATTGGCTAAGATTGCGGATCACGCCAAGAAAAAGAAATTCAAGAACTGAGAAACAGTGATATCATATCTATAAAGAGACAAGATAATTCATTATGAATTAGGAGAGTGAATAGAAGAAGAGGATGTTGAAGAGAAACTGATGAAGAACAACTTCATATAGTCCTGATCAATCAAGCTGAAGAATAGAGCTATATTTCTGATGACACCGAGCAACACAGAAGCACAACATCACCGAGTAGAAAGAAGTGGAGCAAAGGTATTGAAAAAATACATTGATCAAAAAGGTATAATGAGCTTACAATAGATCTGAAAATCTGCAAGTATAGTTGTATATGTGAACATATCATTTACTGTTTCAGTTTAAACATTGAATCAGAAAGTCTCTTAACTGAGCAGGACTCAACAATCCTTTCTATATTGAGATATATCCCAAGGAGTATCAAAAAATTTGATCATGAAGATAACAAGATATACCATATACCATTTGACAAACTACACTGGGTTTGGTCATAAAAGGTAGCATAGAGATGCCCAATATCAAGTGAAAAACTATTCTATTTAAATCCTGTAACAAGTTCACACATAATAGTGTGTTTGTAACCTTTAATAGGGTTGGCTCTTCACTGAGCTCACTTCAGAAGAGTGAAAATTTTGGGTTACCGGTCCCAAGTGGTTTTTCCTTTAACAGGGTTTCCACGTTAAAAATCCATGTGTCAATGTGTTTATGATTCATTACTTTAATGTTTTGCATTACACATAACTAATTTGGATTGATCGGTATACACTAATCAATTTACTGTATTTCGGTAAATGAAAGACTGTTAATCAATAAACAATAAGAATAAGATTTAACAGTGAACTCTGAGCAGTGGTTATTTGTTAAGATTGTTTGAAGGCATTCATCTTGTAGGACTAAAGATAACTAGAGGCTTAATATTGTGGTACTAAGTTTTTGGGTTGATTTATTGAAATATTTTTTAGGCCACTCATTCACCCCCCCCCCCTCTTAGTTATTCTAACAGTGGACTATGTAATTAATGCATGTGATTATTGTGTATTGTGATGTTATGTATATGTGAATTGGTGTAAGAAAATTGTATATAGAATATTGTATCGATAAAAAAAAGAGTTGTACTACATAAAGAACTGTACCCAGTGCATATGTTGATACATGTCTATCAATTCAATTTTGTATATCCAGCCATTAGTGATACTTTTGAATTAGGACAGTGAGTTCAAATGGTAGTGAGCCACACCAGTAGAGAGCCACCCTATGTATTATATACCTGGTTACATAATAATTGAGAGTTAACCCTCTCTGTGGTTTTTCCCATCTTGGGTTTCCACAAAAACAAAATTGGTGTTGTGTGTTGTAGTGTTTACTTTCTATTATTTCTTTTTTTAGCAAAGTTCCAATATGTTATATGGTAAATTAATCAAGTGCTTTAATTTTTTAAAGGGTATATTGATTCACCCCTCCCCTCTCAGTATATTGTGTGTTCAACAATTGGTATTAGAGCTAGTTCCTTTGGAAGAGTTGAACAACATAATCAAGAGAAAATCTGATGAAAACCCAAATCTTGAATAAGAAATCCTATCTCTCAAATCAAATCAGGCTGAAATCAAAACAAGTGAAGAAAAGATGAAAACCAGTTTGGAGAAATTAGATGAGATCTTGAATGCTCATATATCACCGAAAGATAAGAAGGGACTTGGATGTAAAAACGGTGAATGCTCCTATAGAAAAATCCATGAGGAAGATAAAGAAGTACCAATAATTCAAAATAAAACAACATTTGAATGATTTGATAAAGGTAAGGCTCTGATAAGTCACCATGTACGTATAAATCTTAATTATTTTAATGGTCATTGTTTCAAATGCAATAGATCTAGACATAAGGAAACAAGTTGTAGAAGTAGGACTAACGTGAATAATAACAAATCCTTTTCCAGTAGATGTTTCAGTTGTAGGTCATAAAGCAAGTCAATGTAGAAAACTAAGCAATGATAGAAAGAAGTTTACTAGATATTGTTATGCATGTTTTCTCTATGGTCATAAATATCACTAGTGCGGGTCAAGGTAAAAGAGACATGAAACCAAATGCTTCAATTGCAACAAGGTTAGACACATTGCAAAATATTGTAGATCTATGAATGTGGAAAGGACAAAGCCAACAAAAAATATTGATAAGGAACAAGTTTGAGAAGAAATGAAGAAGATTTGGGTCAATAAGGATATTGGTAGCACCTACACCAATTCACAAGTTCTCACCAATGATTGAGCAGCCTCACAGTTGTCGGTCAAGGGGAGAAAAATGCTCTTTATCTATCTCATATCCTAAGAATCATAAACAATAACAAATCTACTCCTTTTGGGAGGTATCAGTTGGCAAAATAAGAGGCGAATATTCCTTTAAATGGAAAAAAATTGAGTTAGTGGGCCTAAGACACATTTAATGCATTTAGTGTGTCATTACCTTGAGATTATATGATAAATACCATAATTCATTTCACACATTGCAAAAATCAAGTCAAGGAGTTGAAGAGTGAGAAAGATGAGCTAGGGTTATTAGAAGGGTTTGAAGAAATTTCTCTTGGTGAATTCAAAGGTTGTATCTCAGTTGTTGGGTGATCCCATAGTAGTGATGCAAGGATGGTAAGGAAACTAGGGCCCAAGGCACTCCCAACTATCCAAACCAACTTGCAGAACAACTTGGAAGCAACAACACAGAAAGGGAGAGAAAGAAAGTAGAAAATTCTTATTATTTCATCAAACATCATACATGTCAGGTTGTAAGGCCTTCCCAATTTCAGCCATATACATTCAAATCATTTACAAAATGATCTTCATATAGGCGAGGTCATAGACCTGCGATCCAAATCTTCTATTTCTTTTCTACTTCCGAAATGCTACCCAAATGTAAGAATATAAACTAAATATATACAAGAGACCAAAAAAGAGGTCAACACCAAATATCCTAAAGATCCAACAAAGGAACCAGCAAAGACCCATATTTAGGTCTACACACATCCCAATGAGAGACCCCAACATTAATTATGCTACAGAAATTAAATGCATACGTCAACCAAAAGATCCAACGCCCGAAAACCAACTCGGTGAGAAAGACTACTAAGCACAGAGACCAATCGGTGAAAACCACTGAGTAGTCAAGAACAACCACCGAGACCTCGTCAGTGATGCCTATTGGAAGTCTAATATGGGAAAGCAATAACTGAGAAGGGGGTGAATTAAATTTATAAAACTTCTACCAATTCTAAACAAACTAATTCAACCGTGTATTCATAAACATAAACTAAAATGTTGTAAAAGATATAACATCTAATCATATCCTTAATGAACACATAACACAAAGATTTGGTAACCCAGAAAACCTTGAAGGTAAAACTAGGGTGGGGATGACACCCACAAATCTTCACTACTACAATAATAAAGTGTTCCTATTAGGGCTACAAAGTATTGATCACTTCTGATGATCTACCCTATGAGGGGTATGTCATGTTAAGAGCTTTCAAACTTATACAATCTACCTTTTCAAAGGATTTAAACTTACAAGAAAGTAAGCACTTTGTTAAGAGATTTGCAAAGGCCTGTTAGGACCACTCTATTAAGAGATTTACTCTGATTCAATTGTTAGAATGTATCAATACCTGATCCTTCGGTCTACATTATAAATGCTAATAATGGATCTCCTCTTTCAAACTCTTAAATGATCTCTTAATCTCAAATATCTTTGTTCTTCTCTTCACTTCTCTGCTCGGTCACTCTATCTAGTCAATACTTTAGATATGCAAAACATGCATATACTCCTGATCTCTTCTCTTTACATCCACATCCAAACATACATATACTCGCACATAGATTAGGGTTTGAATCATCTCATATATAGATCAGTGATGAAACATCCAGATCAATATCAATGATCTAGATTCATTACCTTTTGCCGTTTAGGCATCCCTAATTTTGATTGGTTGCATGACTAGCATAGGGATCCATGATCTCAAAAATAACATGTAATTAATGCTTAAATCATTGTGCATGATCATTAAATGATTGATATAAGTTGGCCAAAATGGTTTACCTTGGTGTTTGTGTCATTCCAAACACATATACAAAAATTGTCTTACTCGACATAGGAAAACTCTGGTGCTCGGTCAATACTGTCTCGCTCAACATATCCATATGTTGTCACTTGACGCTTACTCTTCTATGCAACTCAAAAATCATTATGCTCAACATCTATTGAGTACTAGGAAACCACTAACTTGCTCAACAGTAACTACTGCTCAGTCAATACATAAAATTACACAATTCATTTACATTGCTCAACCTTAGTGGTATGGCTCGGTCACAGTGATGACCAACCAACCTACCTTGATTATGACTAAGTGTATGACACTAATAGACAACAAAACTTAGAGATCAAAAATCTCCCTCTTTGACATTAGTAGCAAAAACACTTTGTCATAACTCTTCAGTCCTTTACAAAAAATAGTACTCAAATAGACTTAGAAGATTTTGACTTAGTCTGTCATAATGAAGACTTCACTACATATACAAAATATGTATATAATGTCAAATAAAAATGTTATACCTTACATTGTCATCAATATTACATTTCCCCCTTGTTTTGTCACTTTTGTCACTCTTATCTGGTGGGGTAGTAGGGGTCAAACCATATTTATCAAAAAATGGTTTATGAATCTATAGAATCATTGCTAATACATTATCCCAACTTGTTCCTGATAGATTCCAAAACCTAAAATTTGATTTCTAGCTCGGCAACTAGATAATCAAACTCTTTGCAATGTTCAGAGGTGGATCTTTCTGTGGTAATTCCTCTATTTCTTTCACCTCTTTTTGCATAACCTCCAAATAAGGTATCAACATGGTCTGAATGGAAATCAATTTCACCCTTATTCTTCCATCATTATCCATGAGCTCGGCCAGTCTCCCTTGGGCATGTGTCAACCTATTAAAATGAAAAGAGCTGGAACTTGCATCCATGCTCAGTGAGTGACCTGTTGACTTCAAATCTTCTTGTAGCTTCTCAATAAGCTCTTGATTCATATATGTAAATAATTATGTATCACAAAGTTATTTGTACAAAGAGAGAACATTTTCTATCACTTCTTCTAGGTTGTTTACCGGATTAGAAAGTGCAACTTGCTTCTGAGTAAGCTTTGCTACAACTTTCTCAAGTACTTTGGTCTCAAATTTTCTCTTAGACCATTGTGTTAGGTCTATTCAAATAATTTTCAAACAATAAATCCCTGATCTATTTTTGCAAAATTTTCTTGTGAAGAATACTTGAAAAAACCATTGTTTCATGTTTCATAGTAAATATTTTGGTCCTAAAACCCTAAGCGTTGAAAAGGTTTCTAATTTCATGTTACTTTTTATCACTTAAGATCATGTCTCAAATGGGTTCCTTTTAAAATGTTCATTTTTCTTAAGTTATTGGTATGCTAACCAAGTGGTCATATATTATTCTCTAAGTCCAAAGTCCACAAGTTTTTTAATTAAGTCTATTATCTATCAAGCACGTGTATTTTGATCTAACAGCCCGCTTAATGGCTTATTCCTGAAGTGCTCAAGATCTATTGATTAAGTCATTAAGCCATGTTGACACGTGTCTTTGGTGGGTCTGATGGTCAGAAAAGAATCTCAGTTAAACAATGGGCAGATGTAGTTTCATCAGATGGTAGACTTAATTGCTTGATCCCAACATGATCGATATCTATCCTTTAAGCAATTAAGTATGAGCGACGCGTGTCTTTGGAATGACGTGGGCCCTGTCCAAGCATAGTATGGTGGAGATTAAACATCACACAAATCTAACAATGGGCTTAATCCCTTATGGAAAAGATGCATAAGATCTATCAGTTAAGCGATTAAGCAGTGTTGACATGTGGCAGTTGGTAGACCCAGGTATTTTGAACAGTTGTTGATTAAAGTGCCGACTGTTCTATTTTGATCCAACAGATGACTTAATGGCTTGTCCTAAAGATGCACAAGATCTAGCATCTAAGCCATTAAGCGGTGATTACGTGTGTCCAGGTAGTGACATGTATTCCACTAAAGGAGAAGCTGACCATAGGGTAAAAGGTGAACAGTTTGTTGAAGATCTAACAGCTGAATTAATCGCTTAAAGGCAAAGTGCACGAAATCTATCACATAAGCAATTAAGTCATGATGCCATGTGTCCTAGTTGGTCCAGCTGAGGTCATAAAGGAAGAAATAAAGATAGAGCACGTACAGAAATATTTTACAGTTGAATTAATCACTTAAAGGTAAAGTGATCGACATCTAATGGATAAACGATTAAGTCATGGTGATGCATGGCAGAGGAAGTGGGTCCGGTACAGCATACAAATGATGTTAAGTAAGATGCAAGTTGGAAAATATTGGATGGCTTGCTTAATGGATTAAAGGAAAGGTGCACAAGATCTAGTGATTAAGACATTAAGCCATGTTGATACGTGTCCAAGAGGATGACATCATAGCTGCGGTCAGTAAACTCAAGATGGAATAACTTGCAGCCAACTTAAGGTGAATCAGACAGTTGACTTGATCCCTTAAAATAAAAGTGAATGACATCTAGCATTTAAGAGATCAAGTCATGTTGACATGTGTCCCAGATGAATAGTTATTTTCGGGAAGAGATGAGAGCCATCAGATGAAGGAGATGTTGTTGGAGATCTACGGTCCAGATTCAAAATTCTTAAAAGTGATCGTCATTGAGTTGTTAAGCCGCAAAGTTTGAACCAGGCAAATTGATTACAAAACATGTGGCCACTTCAATTCAATTCAATGTGAAAGACTGATTTGATTGAGGCAATATAATTCATTGCTTAAAATTGAAGTTGCCATAATTCATCGAAATCATTCAGGAGAAGATCAGAATTGCAGTGAGATTCAACTCTTTGCAACAAATTGCAGAATGAGTAAGTCTCTTGTGATACAGTAGAAATTCATGCATTTAGTGAAATTTGAAAGTTGAAAAGGTCTCAGAGTTCTTATATAAATTTAAATATCAGTCTCATATAAAGCCATAGTTTCATAAAATGGCCCCTAGGATTGAATTCTCTGGCAAGGTAGAATATCAAGATAGAAATATGAGAGACGACCTTCTACAGCTGTTGAGTGGGTCCATAGATGATGCTACCCAGGCTAAGAAAATAGTTCCAGCACATACCCATTTTAGATTCGAGGAGGGTTTGTATGACATAGGTAGATGGGTAAAAGATGCCAGGACTAGCATAAATGCTTTGAATTTGTTTAAAATTGCTTATAGTCAAAGGAATGCTCCCTCCCCAGATTGCAACATATGGGATCTAGATGTGGGGAAATTGATAGTGCCCGGGGTATTTATGGATATAGACCTGTTTACTTTGATAGCAAATACATATGACAAGGTATCCAGGGTTTTAAGAGACACAGAGGGAAATCTTTTGTTCATTGTCACAGCTGATGAAATCATAAGGATACTCAAATTAAGTGACCTATCCATTCAAATGGATGACATTGACTTCAACTATTTTAAATAAGTCTACCAGACTCAGAAGGAGTACTATAGGAATGAGGCTTTAAAAGGATACTTCAATAAGATAGGGGATTTGATTTTTGTGGGGCCAAACACACCAGAGCCATTCAAACTAGACTATTTCAATAGTAAGGCTAGAAAAATGTATAGTGCTATGTGCCTTGTGTTAGGAGAAGATGAATAAGCAACAATGCCTATTCATATCATGCTTATGGTTGTCTAGATTTTGCATCCCCGCCTATAATTAGTTTTTGATTATGCTTCTTACATTGTTGAGCTAATGCATGAGGGTTTAATAGGCATCAAAGATAAAAATATACTCAAGCCAATGGGGTGGTATTCTCTAATGATGCACATGATTTTGTTCAATAGTGATGATGTTTTTGAAGAAGAAATGGACCTCACTCAAGATGATGAGGATTTTCATGTCCAACTATGGAGTGTTGATTTATCCTAGGATAGAAAGGAAGCCAACTATGTAAATTTTGATAGAGTTTTTGCTGCTAGGCTTAAATCTCTGTTATGTAAGCAAAACCCTAGAATCCACACAGACATGATGAGACTATTGAAACCTATGGAGTATTCCCTAGAATTAAAAATTGTTCATAATTGGGGAGGTCTCATCTAGTACCTAGTCTCTATAGTTATCAGAGTTTATGGATTCAGGGGAATCCCTAATGTTCTGCCTTATAGAGTGTCATTGAAGATTGGGATAGCAGAAATTTAGAGGAAAATGGGTGAGTTGCAAGAAGAAGCCTTGACAAGAAAGATAAAGGGAAGTATTTTCCCCACCCTCACTAGAGCTCGTCACATAATTATCACAAAAGGGGGATGGACACAATTTGACAAGTATTTTGAGCCATGCCATCTAGCAACATCTATGTCAAGATGTGCAAATAATGAAGTTTTTATTATGAATATGTTCAGGAAGAGGACCAAGTGCCTAGCACTTGATCACCAATTCGACTTTCCAGAGGACATCATAAGGAATGTGTTTGATCTAAATGATCAAGAAGTCAGGAAAGAAAAGTGGTTGGTGTATAAGAAATCTTTGGATTTCATTCACAATTTTGACATATCCTTTAAAGGTATTTTTGCCCTGGGCCAAGAAGATTGAGTCTCTGATGACAATGTTTGAAGACATAATGCAGACTCTTAACTAGAAGAAGAACAAAGTAATGGAAACTAAGCCAGAAAAAGCTAAGGCTATTCTGAGCAGAGTTACACAGGGAAAGGTAGTCCCACCTGGGAATTATGTGGTCTATAAAAGAAGAGGGTATAATACAATTATGCCCAAGATTGATAAAACTTCTGATCAAAAGGGAAAGAGACCAACAGATACCAGTACTCAGACAATGTCATCTCCAAAGAGGTAGAAGATGGAGGGAAAAGAACAAGCAAGTGAGATATACTCCCCTTCTCAGACCCCTCTACAAATGGATGACTAAGCTATTGCAGAGAAATTGGTCCAAATGGGAAATACAGGGCAAGTTTTTATCACAGCCCAGGAGCTACAACAAGGGATGCCAGAGGCACCCAGACATACATCTTTGGATCTTACAGTAGTAGAGTTTAAAGGAAAGGAGCTGGACCCTGTAACCAAACAGCTCAGTGAAGAATTTATGTCTGATGATAATTTTGTTAAGGCTAGAGCCTTCATTCAATTCCTATGGAGAACCCATATTGATGAGTTCAAGTATAAATGTCTCAAATTGCAAGAAGCTTAGCTATATCAAAGCAAGGAAGACATTGAAAAGGAGGTCAAGCAAGAGTTGATGGCCAAATTTGACAAGATATCCCCTCAAGAGGGCGAAGAGTTGGTGAAGAAGAAAGGAGTCCTTATCTTACCCCAGTGGGATTTGGTTGATGCTATTGTATTTGATGTTGTAAGGAAGGAAGCCAAACCATTTCACACTGGTGGGACATCAATTGGTGCCCAATTTAGTGAGGATCATGCAGAACTAGCAATATGGTCCTTAAAGAAGAAAGATAAAAGGAGAATAAATGAAGATGATCAGGCTGAAAGTGCAGGCAGCCTCATAATCAAAAGAGTGTGATATACTTCAGGGGTAGAAGTAGCTAACCTTACTTTTCAAATTTCTAAATTAATTTTGAAGGTAGCTAAGAAGAAAAAATATGCTTTCAAAAGCCTAACCCATAAGTATGAAGTTGTTCTGAAAGCTTACAATGACGAGAGGGTCAAATCTTTGCAAAAGGATGATAGGATTGCTTTCCTGGAGGGAAATAAAATAGCCCAAGTTGTGCCACAAAAGAAGATTACATAGGACCCTCACCATCCATCCTCATCAAGCCCCATCATCACTTATCCTCCTTCCCTTGTACCATCAACTTTTACTACATTAGAGGAGGTTGAGAAAGAAAAGGCTAGACTAATTGCTGAGAGAGCAGAGTTGGAAAGGAAAAAGAAAGAGTGGGTTGAGAAATCTGCAGCCTTCAAAGAAGCAGAGGCATGGGTGAAGAAAAAATATGCAGATAAGATACATAGCACTCTGATGCATTGTATACATGAATTGGTGCCTACTGCCATATATGCACAGGGTAAGAAAATTGTTAGTATGATGAATGAGTATGATGCAGACAAGGACAAATTAGACCAATTGGTGGATAGGTGGAAAGGAAAGGGAGGAGAGTTGAAGTTCTTCCATAGCACTTGCAATAAGGAGAATGATGTTAACATAGTCTCTACTGACACTCTTAAATTTGTCAAACTGATCATGGACATAGACATAAGAAGGAGCATCGTCATTAGAAAGGTAGTGGTCGTGAAAAGGGAATATTCAAAGGACCATTATGAAATGTTTCCAAATCTCTTAAAGAAAAATGGAAATATCAAGGATGAGGTGCTATGGCATCGGTAGATGAATGAAGCTTTGACAACAAGGAACAATAACATAATAACCTTGGAAAGCACATTGTTGTTTGTTCAAATAGTTGAGATAGTTGGAAAAGCCATATCATTTTTTGCATTTTGGTCAAATGAGATTGAGAAGGCCTATACCACCTAGAAGGAAATTAACAACAAAAAAGATGAGGTCCTCAGCTTCAACTGGCCAAGTGATGAGGTGTACACTTCTTGGAGAAACAAGTACACAATAGTTGATCCAAGTGAAGGTGACAACATGCAGGTGGATGAAGAAGCCCAATAGGTTGGTTGATACAGTTAAAATTAAATATCATACATCACCAACATTAGAGACAAAAAAATTCTAGATGGCTCACACTGAGCAACTTTGAAGCAATTGCAAGTACAAAGCAGTCAGAAGACAAAATTTGTTGAATATCTATTGTAACAATTGTGGTTATCACTCCATTAGCTATTTTGTCTTTTTAGTGAGTCATTATTTTTTTCCTTATTCCAATTGATCTAAAGCTTGTTGCAATCCTAATCTATAAAAGGATTCCCAAGATCATTGGAAAGGGCTGGAAAATTTATTTGAAAAATATGTTGTAAAGGTTTTCAATCAAGAGGGGAATAATAGCATAATTTGTACTAGATAGTGTAAGGTATCAGAAATAAAGTGGAGAGATCTTTTGCAGGTTATTGTAGAAGTTATTTCTAAGTGCCTTTTGTATATTGAAATAAGATTTTCTGAATTTAATACAAAGATCCAGATTCCAATCTCTCCTGTGTTATGTGTCATATGAGTTATGGATTTTCCAATTCATTAGCATAGTTCTATCTATGTTTATGTATTTATTTGAGAGTTCTGATCCAGAATCATATTAAATTAGGCTATGATTTATGCATAGATTCATCTGACACATTACAAGGATTCTATTAGTAGTAGAGGTTTTAAGATGATTGTATTATGATTTGAAGTCTTTTGTGAACATTAATTTCAGCATACTGTATCTGAGTCAGAATATAGCCCAATGGATAAAGCATTGATCTGAAGCTGATAAGTTTTATTTTATTGCATATCTAGTTGCATAATTGGCTGTATGTTCCTATAAGCAAACATTTTAAAATCCATTTAGTCTACTTTTGTAATAATTTTCTATCTTACACTCCATTTCATGGTTGATGTTCAATGGGTAATTAGCTAATTACCTAGTATCTCCCGGTAATGTTGAGTCATTGTGATATTACTGCTGGATAGTACCTTATAAGACATATCAGAAGGTATTGCAAGGTGTCCCCCCCTTGGTGTAGCAGGGCCTAAAGTGCAAAAGTATTAAAAGAGTGCTTGTTAGTTGGTCCTTTTCTTGCATGAGCATATATTTGGAGGTGGATCCTCTATAAAAAATCATAAAAGGAAGAGGTTATTGTAGTTTCTATTGAAACATAAATGGAAACTAACAAAATGGTGACTCTACTGGGGATTGAACAGTGTGTTTCATTTGGAATAAGTAAGTAAGGTTTTTCAAGTTGAGCTAGACTCCTGGCCTACTTACTTGTCGTTACCAGTTGGTTGACCATTGTACTACAAAGTTGTGTCTTTTCATATCCCATTGACTTGTGTTATTTTTTGAGAATATATCGGGATAAGTGCTTAAAATGTATTGGTATTTGTGACTCATGAAAACTTTCCATAACTAAAATTTGTTACTCAAAGTTATTGTGTATTTTCCCAGATTTTTCTTTTGTTGGGTGGTGACTCGAAGAAATCTTTGCATCAGTGCTGAGTTATTATTATTTGATACACTATTCTCTAACTATGAGTTACAAAAATACCAGGTCCAAGATGAACAGTCAGCCTAAGAATAAATTGGAAGGTGAGATTCCATCCACTTCCAGAATTGGGAAATTAGTGAACAAGAATGCTGCTGGAGTTGCCCCACAAACCTGGAGGCAGAGAAGGAATATAAGAATGGATACTCACGTCCCTCCTAATCATGAGGAAGAAAATGTATAAGTTGAGTATGAAGCACAGCCAAGATTGGAAATTTATGGAGAATATTACTCTCAGAGTGAAAGGGTCGATGATATTCCTAGATATACCAGAAAGGTGGTTTGTGGTAAGTCTCAGGGACATGAGACAAGGTCTAGATCCAAGAGTATAGGTGAAGAGAATAGGAATCCTCCAAGTGATCTGAGCTCTCCCTCATCAGAAAGACCACATGCCCATCACCAAAGAAGGGAGAGAACCATCATGGAGGAAAAATCAGAATCTGATGTAACTCTTGTGAATTCTGAAGAGATTATTGAAGAGGTGGATGAGTTGGAAAGAAAAATCTAAGAGAAAATTGCCTTAAGATAGAAAAGAGAAAGATAAAAGGAAGAAAGAATCAAACATGCTCGGATTCAATATGACCAATTGAAAAGGAAGCTCAGAGATTTGGAGGCAATGAATGCTACTATTGTACCTGAGAAACTAGAATATAAAGATGTTATTCAACAATTATATGACATACCAAAGCCCAAGGACAAAGGTAAACAAAAGGTAGTAGTTGTTGAAATAAAGGAACCAATGAGCAAAGGGAATATGATGGATCATAGGATGAAGTTAGACACTAAGTTGCAGAGAGCCAAAAGAGAGGAAGATAATAGCCAAGGAATTAGAGAAGGCTCAGCTAGAAGCTTCTGCTCTTGAAATGAAAAAGAAGATTGAATTCCTTAGACAAACCTTTGGCCCTCATCCTTCTGGTCCTGGTCCTAAATTGTCTCTGAACTTAGAAAATAGTATACCACCACCTGTTGATTTTGGAGGTGCTACCACTTCAAATTCTCAAGGTAACACTTTATCTCAAAAAACTCTTGTCTATACTGAAAGGTACATATAATTTATTTTCCTTGGTATCCCTGGTTATCCCAATGAAATTCCTAAGAAGATTAGGGATAAGCTTCCTAAATTTGTTGGGAATAATGTAATAACATGTGAAGAACATCTAAAGCATTTTATGGATATGGTTGATGACTATGAAATTGCACATGATGATATTATGATGAAATTGTTTGTGTAATCACTAATTGAGGATGCAAGGGACTAGCTTAGAGGATTGCCCCATGAATGCATTGGGTCCATGGATGAGATGAAAGAATGTTTCAGGGACCAATATGGGGAAAAAAATAATGAAGGGTTCATGTTGAACAAGTTTAACAACATAAAGAAGAACCCTAATGAAGAGGTGGTGGAATTCAATATTAGATTCCAGAGGGAAATGCACAAGTTGCTAAAAGTAATGAGATTAGATGACAATGTATGTCTTGGTACCTACCTTAATGTTTTTGATGCAAAAATGGGTTATTTATTAAGAGATAAGAACCCTAGGAATATTAGGGAAGCATATAAGGTAGTAGTCAACATTGAGACAAATAGAATAGTTTCAAGGAAAGTGGGCAGAAGAGAAGATTGGAAACCCACCAGGTATAATAAGAAAGAATCAGATAATCCCCTGAGTTCAAAACCTATGGAGGATGATAGCCTTAAATTGATTATGAATACTTTGAAGAATCTAAATCCTAGAGAGAGTAGTCATAATAGGGTTCCAAATAATGATAATCCTTCCTATGGAAATTACAACAAATAGCCTAGGATGTAGAATTATCCTTATACTACTCAGTGGAAGGATGGGAAACCTATTATCCCACCAAAGAAGGATAAGTCTGATGAAAAAACTCCTAACCCCCTACACAAGACTTCTATAAACATGTGCAATGAAAACCCCTGGTGTGTACCTTATTAATCCCCACACAAACCTGAATATTGTGTTATTGCTGCCAAAGTTTCTGCCACTGAGGAAAATGAAGAAGAGGAAGAGGAAGAGTATGATGATAGTGGTTGTGCTATGAATTCCTCACTGTTCAATGAAGAAACATATTATTAGCCTGATGATTCTGATATACAAGATTGGGAATTTGATAATGTGAGATGCAATGTTGAAGGATGTGATGAGACCCCTATTTTGAGAAGGCCATCTGACAAAGAAATAGTTGAGATCATAGCTAATATGGTCGCACAAGCAAGGGGAAATTATGTTTTGAGAAACAGAGTAGTTGGAAATGCAGATGGCAATCTTGATGGTATCTTTATCAAGGATACCCCAAATAGTACCAAGAGGCCTTAGGAAAAGGAGAAACAGGCTGAGGTTACTAATAAGATTTTAATTAAAAAGGGCAACAAACCTAATGGCCCAAACATGTATAAAGAAAATATGAAGACACCAGAGAATTTTGTACCTCATCCCAAAAAGGAGGACAAACCACATAGGGGAAATGAAGCTAAACTAGCTACTCAGGAAGAAGATGTGGATTGCACCAATCAGAAATTAGACATTTCATATGACATACACCCCTGTGGATATGGGACAACTTTTGTCTTAAATAACTGTTAAAGTGCCTCTATTAGAAATGTTGAGGATACGAGAGCACAAAGAAAAGACTCTGACATGGGTGAAGAGTGTTAGCTCTACCAAAACTATAGGACCAGAGAAAAACAAGAAAGTATCAGACACTAAGGATAAGTCATCAAAGGAATCTAATGAACTAGTGTCAAAGATTCCACAAATTTATTTAGATACCAATATTGTTAGCACTACTGCAGAAACAGTCCATCCGTTTTTCCTAACATTGTTAATAAATGGAAAAATGTTGAAGAACTGCATGATTGACTCTGGAGCATCCAATACTATTATGCCTGCAGAATTCATGAGGTCTATGGGACTAAAGGTAGACACTCCACATGGGAGATGCCAAGCAAAGGATTCCAGAGAGGTTCCTTTCATAGGCACTATTAAGGCTTTGCCTTACAAATTGGCATCTTTCCCTAATAGAGTGTTGACTATGAGTGTATTGGTTGTAGGCATTCCCCCCCAATATGGAACATTATTGTCAAGAAATGGAGTGCATCTATGGGGGGAAGAATCCAATGTGATTTATCATTTTCCACTTTCAACATAAATGGTGAAAACATCAAAGTATCAAGGGAAACTAGAACTCCTCATGTGATTGAGGAACAAGATGATAATAACATGAATTGTTTCCTAGATACTGAAATGGGGTCGTTTCAAGTGTAGGAAAGTCAAGATGTAAAAGGATCACAACCTGCATTGTTGTCAGAAGATGTAAGTAATTTATTTGAACAGTATAACTTATGGATAATGTATTTTGATGGTGCCAGTTCTAAGGAGGGAGTTGGTGTTGGAGTTTTGTTGATATCACCCTCTGGAAAAACCTTCAAATTTCCATTTTCTCTTTTGTTTAATTGTACAAATATTGTAGCAGAATATGAGGCTTTGTTGATAGGTCTAAGACTAGCTGTAAGACATGGAATCAAATGCACCAGAGTTATTGGAGATTTTGAGCTAGTGGTATCTCAGATCAGATCTAAATATGCATCAAAGAACCATAGATTGAAGCAGTACCGAAATGTAGTATGGGATGAGATAGAAAGTTTTGATGCATTCGGTATCGACTAGATGGATAGAAGCCAAAATAGAATGGCAGATCTACTAGCTAACATTTCCCTAAGGCCAGAAGACATTACCTTTTCTAGAATTTTTGAGATAGAAGTTCAAAAGGCCTTCAATACCTAACAATGTTGATAGATGGCAAGTGTTTGATGATGTATATATTCTTAGGTTTTTGTATTATGAGGTAGGTCTTGATAATAAGGAGATATATTTCACAAAGTATGTAAAAAACATTGATGGAAAGGATACGGTCTTGGAAAAGGAAATATTGCATCTGAAGTCAAATAAGGTCCCAAAGGGACTAGTTGTTTTGGAGAGGACCTTTGATAGTAAGGAAAAACCTTATTCTATTACCTGTATAAATAGATTTAATGTGGGAATAGAAGAAGTTCCTAAGAATTTATTTATTGGTAAGAAAATGTCACCCAAGGTGAAGAAGGATTTGATTGATCTTTTAAGGAAATACAAAAAGGTCTTTGCTTGGACATATGATGACCTGAAGGCATATAATGAGGAACTGTTTCAACATGAAATACCATTGAAAGAAGATGCCAAGCCCTTTACGCAAAAGAAAAGACCCATAAATCTCACCCTTAGGCCTAAGATGGAATAATAATTGAAAAATATGAAATATGCTAGGATAATCAAGCCTATTAGGCATTCTTCTTGGGTTTCTAATCTGGTCCCTATTAGAAAGAAGAATGGGGATATTAGGTTGTGTGTGAATTTTATAAATTTGAACATATCTTCCTTGAAGGATAACTATGCTCTCCCCAACATGGAAAATATGCTGCAGAGAGTCACAAGATGTGAACTTATGTGTATGATGGATGGATTCTCTGGGTATAACCAGATTATGGTCAAAGAATCAGAGCAGTTTAAAACTGCTTTCACCACGCCATGGGGAACATATGTGTATGTGAGGATTCCTTTTGGCTCGATGAATGTTGGGGATACTTTTCAAAGGGCCATGGATGTTGCATTTTTAGACATCCTGCAAAAATTTCTTGAGGTCTATCAAGATGATCTCACATCTTATTCAAAGAAGGAAGAGCAACATTGTGAGCATTTGGAAAAAAAATTGAAAGATCCTTAGATTTTGGGATTTCTCTCAATCCTAAGAAATGCATCTTTGGGGTGACAAAAGGTAAGTTATTGGGTCACATTATTTCAAAAGAAGGGGTTAGAATTGACCCAGATAAGGTAGCTTCTATTGACAGAGTTCCCATCCCAAGAAATGTTAAGGGAATTCAGTCATTCTTCAGACAAGTAAATTTTCTCAGAAGATTTATCACTAACTTTGTTGAGAAAAGTAGACCAATTTCAAATATGTTAAAGAAGGATGCTAAAATGGAATGGGATGGAGAGGCGCCAAGTCTTTTCAAGAAATTAAGCAAGCTATTAAGGATGCCCCTATCTTGAGAACTCTTGATTATTCAAAGCCCATGAATATTTTTTCATTTGCATCTTGTCACACTATTGTTGTTGTGTTATTAAAAAATAATGAAGAAGGGTTTGAGCAGCTTGTTGCCTTTTTTAGTAAATCATTACAGGCTATAGAGCTCAAGTATGATATAACTGAGAAACAGGCCTATGCATCAGTAAAAGTTGTGAAGGCTTTTAGATGTTATCTGATAGGTGCTATTATAGTGGCTTATGTTCCTTCAACAACATTTAAGGACATCTTTACTCAATATGTGGTGTCAGGAAAGAGATGCAGATGGATAAATAGGATTCAAGAGTTCAATATAGAAATCCAAATTAATAAATTGGTTAGAGGGATGGGTTTAGCCAAACTGATGGCTAGTGCTAATTGGGATGCTAATCACATTAATACCCTAGAAGAAGAGCATAGACCTTTCATTTGTAACCTTGACCATTGTGACTGGTACACTAACATTATTTATTATTTTCAGAGGATGAATTGTCCACGGGGCATGGATGAGAATAAGAAAAGAACATTAAAATTGCAAGCCATTTGTTTTGCCCTGATTAAAGATGAGTTATGGTGGAGCCATGAAGGAATTTTATTGAAGTGTGTTGATAAGGAACAAGCAAACAGGATCTTGCAGGAGATGCATCATGGAGTATGTGGTAGCCATTACATGGCCAAGACTACTGCACATGAAATTTTGAGAGCAGGGTTCTAGTGGCCAACTATTTTTAAAGATTCTTATCAATTGGTTAAAAGATGTGATGTCTTCCAAAATTTCTCTGGTAATCTAAAGTTCCCAGGTAATGTGCCCCTCACACCAGTTGAAGTTCAAGCCCCTTTTCAGTAATGGGGTATTGATTTTATAGGAGAGATAGATATAAAGTCCAGTGGAGGACATTCATGGATCATTGTAGCTACATACTACTTTACTAAGTAGGTGGAAGCAATTCCCACTAAGAGAGATACAAGTAAAGTAGTAATCAATTTTTTACTAAAGAATATAATTACTAGATTTGGGTTCCCAGAGAAGATAATCTCAGATAATTCCATGTGTTTTAAATCTAAGGAATATGTCAATTTTTGTGTTGAATATGGTATTTAGACCTCTTACTTTGCACCCTATCATCTAGAAGGAAATGGCCAAGCTAAATCCACAAATAAGAGCCTCCTCAAGATTATTAAAAGAGTTCTGGATACAAACAAGAAGGCCTGGGATTCAAAGTTAACATTGGTTGTATGGGCAAACAGGGTGACATCAAAAAAGGCTATTGGATGTGCACCTTTTGATCTAGTTTATGGAATCCAAGCAAGATTGCCCCAAAAAAATTTGATATATATGTACAAGTTTGTTCATACTTATGATGATGATATTGATACTGACATGCAATTGAGAATTGATTACTTGGTGGAGTTATATGAAGCCAGGAGGGAAGATTTTGTGAAAAATGCAAAACTCCAATTGCAGGTGAAGAACTTGTATGACAAAAAAGCAGTCTTAAGACATTTTTATGTGGGAGCTTATGTTCTCATGTGGAATGCTAGGTTGGAAGATAAAGGAAAGCATGGAAAATTTGAACCAATTTGGCTGGGACCTTATATTGTCCATGAAAGGTATGGGCAAAAATCATATTTATTGAAAGAGCTTACTCGAAATATTTTAGAACTGCCAGTTCATGGACAGTTCTTGAAGTTATACTTCTCATGAAGTCTAATTATCCATGAAAATTAGGATTGTATACATAGTGTTTTTCTGCTAGTGTGTTTCTTTCTGTCTTAGCTTAGTGTGCTTTCCTTTTGTGTGAGTAGTTTTGTTTTCCAGTAGGTTGGTCTGCTCCCCCGAGATTCTAAATTGTTGTAACACCTATAGGAGGTATTCATCTCCAGAAAGAGCCACTGTTAGGTCTATTCAAATAATTTTTAAATAATAAGTCCCTGGTCTATTTTTGCAAAATTGTCTTGTGAAGAATACTTGAAAAAACCCTTGTTTCATGTTTCATAGTATAGATTTTGGTCCTAAAATCCTAAGCGTTAAAAGGGTTTCTAATTTCATGTTACTTTTTATCACTTAAGGTCATGTCTCGAATGGGTTCCTTTTAAAATGTTCATGTTTATTAAGTTGTTGATATCCTAACCCAGTGGTCATATATTATTCTCTAAGTCCAAAGTCCGCAAGTGTTTTAATTAAGTCCATTATCTGTCGAGCAAGTGTATTTTGATCTAACGACCCACTTAATGGCTTATTCCTGAAGTGCTCAAGATCTATCAATTAAGCCATTAATCCATGTTGACATGTGTCTTTGGTGCATCTGATGGTCAAAAAAGGATCTTAGTTAAAAATTGGGCAAATGCAGTTTCATCAGATGGTAGACTTAATCGCTTAATCCCAACATGATCGATATCTATCCTTTAAGCGATTAAGTCTGAGTGAAGCGTGTCTTTGGAATGACATGGGCCCTATCCAAGTGCAATATGGTGGAGATTAAATAGTGGACAAATATAATGGTGGGCTTAGTCACTTATGGAAAAAGATGCGTAAGATCTATCAGTTAAGCGATTAAGCGGTGTTGACATGTGACAATTGGTGGACACGGGCATTTTGAACAACTGTTGATTAAAGTGTCGACAATTCTATTTTGATCCAATGGATGAATTAATGGTTGTTCCTAAAGATGTGCAAGATCTAGCATCTAAGCCATTAAGCGGTGATGACGTGGGTCCAGGTAGTGACATCTATTCCACTAAAGGTGAAGCTGAACGCAGGGTAAAAGGTGAACAGTTTGTTGAAGATCTAATGGCTGACTTAATTGCTTAAAGGAAAAGTGCATGAAATCTATCACTTAAGCGATTAAGCCTCGATGCCACATGTCCTGTTGGGTCTGACTGAGGTCACAAAGGAAGAACTAAAGACAGAGCATGTACAGAAAGATCTGAAGGTTGACTTAATCGCTTAAAGGTAAAGTGATCGACATCTAATGGATAAGAGATTAAGTCATGGTGACACATGGTAGAGGAAGTGGGTTTGGTACAGCGTAGAAATGATGTTAAGTAAGATACAAGTTGGAAAAAGATCAGATGGCTTGCTTAATGGCTTAAAGGAAAGGTGCGCGAGATCTAGTGATTAATCCACTAAGCCGTGTTGACACGTGTCCAAGGGGATGACATTGTAGTCGCGATCAGTAAACTCAAGATGGAATAGCTTGCAGCCAAGTTAAGGTGAATCAGATGGTTGACTTGATCACTTAAAAGAAAAGTGAACGAGATCTAGCATTTAAGTGATCAAGTCATGTTGAAACATGTCTCAGATGAACAGTTATTTCTGAGAAGAGATGAGAGTCGTTAGATGAAGGAGATGTCATTGGAGATCTATGGTCCAGATTCAAAATTCTTAAAAGTGATCGTCATTGAGCTGTTAAGCCATGAATTGTGAACCAGGTAAATTCATTGCAGAATGTGTGGCCACTTCAATTCAATTCAATGTGAAAGACTGATTTGATTGAGGCAATATAATTCATTGCTTAAAATTGAAGCTGCCATAATTCATCAAAATCATTCAGGTGAAGATCAGAATTGCAGTGAGATTCAGCTCTTTGCGACAAATTGTAGAATGGGTAAGTCTATTGTGATACAATAGAAATTCATGCATTTAGTGAAATTTGAAAGTTGAAAAGGTCTCAGAGTTCTTATTTAAATATGAATATTAGTCTCATAAAAAGCCATAGTTTCAGAAAATAGCTCCTAGTATTGAATTCTCGGGCAATGTAGAATATCAAGATAGAAATGTGAGAGATGACCTTCTACAATAGTTGAGTGGGTCCATAGGTGATGATACCCATGCTAAGAAAATAGTTCCAGCACATCCCCATTTTAGAGTCGGGGAGGGTTTATATGACACATGTAGATGGGAAAAAGATGCCAGGACTAGCATAAATAGTTTGAATTTGTTTAAAACTGCTTATAGTCAGAGGAATGCTCCCTCCCCAGATTGTAACATATGGGACCTAGATGTGGGGAAATTGATAGTGCCCGAGGTATTTATGGATACAGACCTGTTTACTTTAATATCAAATACATATGATAGGGTATCCAGGGTTTTAAGAGACACAGAGGGAAATGTGTTGTTCACTGTCAGAGCTGATGAAATCAGAAGGATATTCAAATTAAGTGACCTATCCATTCAAATGGATGACATTGACTTCAACTATTTTAAACAAGTCTACCAAACTTAGAAGGAGTACTACATGAATAAGGCTTTAAAAGGATTCTTCAATAAGATAGGGGATTTGATTGTTGTGGGCCCAAACACACCAAAGCCATTCAGACTGGACTATTTCAATACTAATGCTAGAAAAATGTATAGTGCTTTGTGCCTTATTTTAGGAGAAGATGAAGAAGAAACAATGCCTATTCATATCATGCTTATGGTTGTCTAGATTTTGCATCCCCACCTATCAGTAGTTTTTTATTATGCTTCTTACATTACTGAGCTAATGCATGAGGGTTTAATAAGCATCAAAGATAAAAATATACTCAAGCAAATGGGGTGGTATTATCTAATGATGCACATGATTTTGTTCAATAGTGCTGATGTTTTTGAAGAAGAAATGAACCTCACTAAATTTCAAGATGATGAGGATTTTCCTGTCCAACTATGGAGTGTTGATTTATCCTGGGATAGAAAGGAAGCTAGCTATGTAAATTTTGATAGAGTTTTTTCTGCTAGGCTTAAATCCCTATTATGTAAGCAAAACCCTAGAATCCACAGAGACATGATGAGACTATTGAGACCTATAGACTATGCCCCGGAATTAAAAATTGTTCACAATTAGGGAGATCTCATCTTGCACACAGTCTCTACAGTTATCAGAGTTTATGGATTCAGGGGAACCCCTAATGTATTGCCTTACAGAGTGCCATTGAATATTGGGATAGCAGAAATTCTGAGGCAAATGGGTGGGTTGAAAGAAGAAGCATTGACAGGCAAGATGAAGGGAAGTATTTTCCCCACCCTCACTAGAGCTCATCACTTCATTATCAAAAAAGGGGGATGGACATAATTTGACAAGTATTTTGAGCCATATCATCTAGCAACATCTGTGTCAAGATGTGTAGATAATGAAGGTTTTATTTAGAATATGTTCAGGAAGAGGACCAAGTACCTGGCACTTGATCACCAATTCAACTTTCCACAGGACATCATAAGGAATGTGTTTGATCTGAATGATCAAGAAGTTAGCAAAGAAAAGTGGTTGGTGTATAAGAAATCTTTGGATTTTGTTCACAATTTTGACATATCCTATGATCCTTTAAAGGTATTTTCGCCCTGGGCCAAGAAGATTAAGTCTCTGATGACAATGTTTGAAGACATAATGTAGAATCTTAACCAGAAGAAGAAAAAAGTAATGGAAACTGGACCAGAGAAAGCTAAGGCTATTCTGAGCAGAGTTACACAGGGAAGGGTAGTCCCACTTGGGAACTATGTGGTCTATAAAAGAAGAGGGTACAGTACAATTATGCCCAAGATTGACAAAAATTCTGATCAAAAGGGAAAGAGACCAGCAGATATGAGTACTCAAATAATGCCATCTCCAAAGAGGTAGGAGATGGAGGGAAAAGAACAAGCAAGTGAGATATACTCCCCTTCTTAGTCCACTCTACAAATGGATGACCAAGCTATTGCAGAGCAATTGGTCCAAATGGGAAATACAGGGCAAGTTTTTATCACAGCCCAAGAGCTACAACAAGGGATGCCAGAGGCACCCAGGCATACATCTCTGGATCTTACAGTAGTAGAGTTTAAAGGAAAGGAGCTGGACCTTGTAACCAAATAGGCCAGTGAAGAATTTTTTTCTAATGATAATTTTGTTAAGGCTAGATCCTTTATTCAATTCGTATGGAGAACCCATATTGATGAGTTCAAGGATAAATGTCACAAATTGCAAGAAGCTTAGCCAAATAAAATCAAGGAAGACATTGAAAAGGAGGTCAAGCAAGAGTTGATGGCCAAATTTGACAAGATAACCCCTGAAGAGGGCAGAGAGTTGGTGAAGAAGAAAGGAGTCCTTATCTTACCCTAGTGGGATTTGGCCGATGTTATTATATTTGATGTTGTAAGGAAGGAAGCCAAACCATTGCACACTGGTGGGACATCAATTGGTGCCCGATTCAGTGAGGATCATGTAGCACTGGCAATATGGTCCTTAAAGAGGAAAGATAAAAGGAGAATAAATGAAGATGATCAGCCTGAAAGTGCAGGAAGCCTCATAATCAAAAGAGTGTTAGATACTTCAGGGGTAGAAGCAGCTAACCTTACTTTGCAAACTACTAGATTAAGTTTGAAGGTAGCTGAGAATCAAGAAGATGCTTTCAAAAGCCTAACCCATAAGTATGAAGTTGTTCTGAAAGCTTACAATGATGAGAGGGTCAAATCTTTGCAAAAGAATGACAGGATTGCTTTCCTGGAGGGAAAGCAAATAGCCCAAGTTGTTCCACAAAAGATGATTACATAGGACCCTCACCAGCCATCCTCATCAAGCCCCATTATCACTTATCCTCCTTCTCCTATACCATCAACTTTTACTACATTAGAGGAGGCTGAGTAAGAAAAGGCCAGACTAATTGCTGAGAGAGCAGAGTTAGAAAGGAAAAAGAAAGAGTGGGTTGAGCAATCTATAGTCTTCAGAGAAGTAGAGGCATGGGTGAAGAAAAAATATGTAGATAAGATACATAACACTCTAATGCATTATACACATGAATTGGTGCCTACTGCCATATATGCACAGGGTAAGAAAATTGTTAGTATGATGAATGAGTATGATGCAAACAAGGACAAATTAGACTAGTTGGTGGATAGGTGGAAAGGAAAGGGAGGAGAGTTGAAATTCTTCCATAGCACTTGCAATAAGGAGAATGATGGTGACATAGTCTTGAATGACACTCATAAATGTGTCAAACTACTCATGGACACAGACATAAGGAGGAGCATCGTCATTAGAAAGGTAGTGGCCCTGGAAAGGGAATATTGAAGGCACCCTTATGAAATGTTTCCAAATCTCTTTAAGAAAAATGGAAATATCAAGGATGAGGTTCTATGGCATCGGAAGATGAATGAAGCTTTGGCAACAAGGACCAATAGCATAATAACCTTGGAAAGCACATTGTTGTTTGTTCAAACAGTTGAGATAGTTGGCAAAGATAGATCATTTTTTTCATTTTGGTCAGATGAGATTGAGAAGGCCTATACCACCTGGAAGGAAATTAACAACAGAAAAGATGAGGTCCTCAGCTTCAACTAGCCAGGTGATGAGGTGTATGCTTCTTGGAGAAACAAGTACACAATAGTTGATCTAGGTGAAGGTGACAACATGCAAGTGGACGAAGAAGCCCAACAGGTTGGTTGATACAGTTAAAAGTAAAGATCATACATCACCAACATCAGAGACAACAAATTCTAGATGGCTCACACCAAGCAACTTTGAAGCAATTGCAAGTACAAAGCGGTCAGAAGACAAAATTTGTTGAATATCTATTGTAACAAGAGTGGTTATCACTCCATTATCTATTTTGTCTTTTTCGTGAGTCGTTAATTTTTTCCTTATTCCAATTGATCTGAATCTTGTTGCAATCCTAATATATAAAAGGATTTCCAAGATCATTGGAAAGGGCTAAAAAATTTATTTGAAAAACATGTTGTAAAGGTTTTCAGTCAAGAGGGGAATAATAGCATAATTTGTACTAGATAGTGTAAGAAGTCAGAAATAAAGTGGAGATATCTTTTGTAGGTTATTGTAGAAGTTATTTCTGAGTGCCTTTTGTATATTGAAATAAGATTTTCTGAATTTAATATAAAGATCTAGATTCCAATCTCTCATGTGTTATGTGTCATATGAGTTATGGATTTTCCAATTCATTAGCATAGTTTTATCTGTGTTTATGTACTTATTTGAGAGTTCTGATCTAGGATCAGATTGAATTAGGCTCTGATTTATGCATAGATTCATCTGACACATTGCAAGGATTCTATTAGTAGTAGGGGTTTTGGGATGATTGTATTATGATTTGAAGTCTTTGGTGAACATTAATTTTAGCATACTATATTTGAGTTAGAATATAGCCCAATGGATAAAGCACTGATCTGAAGCTGATAAGTTTTGTTTTACTGCATATCTAGTTGCATAATTGGCTATATTTTCCTATAAGAAAACATTTTAAAATATATTTAGTCTACTTTTGTATCAGTTTGTAATAATTTTCTATCTTACACTCCATTTCATGGTTGATTTTCAATGGTTAATTACCCAATTACCTAGTATCTCCCGGTCATGTTGATTCATTGTGAGATTACTGATGGATAGTACCTTATAAGACATATCTAAAGGTATTGCACGATTTCCCCCCCTTGGTGTAGCAAGTCCTAAAGTGCAGAAGTATTAAAAGAGTGCTTGTTAGTTGGTCCTTTTCTTGCATGAGCATATATTTAGAGGTGGCTCCTCTATAAAAAAATCATAAAAGGAAGAGGTTATTGTTGTTTCTATTGCAACATAAATGAAAACCAACACCTTGCATGAGTTTCTCATTAGCATTTATAACATCAATGTTCACCTTCCAAACAATATGAACCAATTGTTCCAATATAGGTGTCTACTCATTTAGGTCTTGAAACTCAAATGCATCAACAAAGATATCTTTAATTTCATACAATAATTGCTTCTATTAATGTTCCCTTTTCAATTCCTCTTGCTTCCTTTCCCTATTCAATAAATCCTACAAGGGTAGCATCTGCTCATCAGATAAGTTATCAGTATCCCATTTTGAATTACTATAACTTCATCAAGTGTCACTTTAGTGCTTAGAGACTTGTCCTTTTTCTTCTTGTGCGACTTCTTCTTCTTTGTCTCTAGTGAGGTGCTACTCAGTCTATGTCCGGATTTAAAAGTACTAGTATCACCACTAATTGGAACTATCTCCTTTTGAGTTTTAAGTACCTTCTATTCAGATGTATCAACACTCTTGACTTTAGTAAGTACTAGAGGAGTGACATTAGGTAACTTTACCAATGCTTGAATAGCTTATTCCTCCTTAGGTTCCTATTTCTTCTAAGTTTCAAGAGTCTTGGTCTCCTCTATGTCTCCTTCATGTGATTTAGATATATCTGATGTAGACTTATATGTTTGATCTTCCTTCCTTTTATCTCCTTTTGCATTGAATTCAAGGTTTGCCTTAGTAGGTAAATCTGGAATTATGAGTGTTTCTTTACCCTGTTCCTCAGCTTTTAAACCTTGTGTAACCATAATATTCAAGTCCTCAATCTGTTCATCATCAACCTTATCATTCATTTCTTCTTCAATATTATCATTTATCCCATCCTTAGCATTATCTGGATCATCAATATCTTCTTTATTGTCAAGATCATCTTGTTTTGATGTGCCTTCATCTTTGTTCTTGTCCACTATCAGTCCAAAGATAATATTTCATATCCCTTGGCTCTACTGCACAACACCTTCAACATCATTCTTCAATATAGAATAAGCTCTCAATTTAGGAATAAATTTATTCCTGTATTGGTCCATGAATTTTTCTTTATGTTTCTTTGTCAATTCATACATATTTTGAGCTAATACTCCTTCTATGATCTGCCTTTCCATCATAATGGCATGTTGTCATCTCTCATCAATCTTAACTGCTAGTTCTTCAGGGACTAAATTCCTAATCTCTAATTGTGTCATCTTGTATGTTACTAACATATCCATCATTCCTCTTCTATATTTTCCTTATCAACTTTACTTAACTTTTCAAACTTAATAAACTTGAATCCAGACAAACATATTGAATTCCTGATGTTGTGACAAATCCCATCAACATTGGTAGTATGTTTGTGTGTAGCAACTTTGAATTTGCTGATGTGCTCTATTTCTATCAATTCTTCATCTTCATCATCTTTGACCATAATGTGTTTCCTTATTGGCTTCCTCTTAGGGTTGCTTGGCTCAGGTTCAATTTGAACTTGTTTTCTCTTCCCTGAGCTTTCCCCTTCAGCATTCTTTACTAATGTTTTCTTTGGTGGCTCAGCTAATATAGTAATTGTAGATGCCCTGGTTCTCGGTCAAGATGTGGCTGGAGGAGTATATTTCTGCTGTGAACTCATCTTCTTGGTTGGCTCAGAAACCATCACTTTCTTACCCTTCTTTTTCACTTCCACATCCTCTTCTTCACTTTCTTCAGAGTCACTATATTGATCCTCACCTTGACCTTGTGTGATCTGTACTAGTGCATCTTCCTCTTCTTCTTCTCCTAACATCTTATCAAGATTTTTCACAATTTTCTTTCTCTTTCTTTCCATAGTTGCAGCCTTCAACTCTGTGGTTATCTTTGATTTTGCCTCATCATAATTTCCAAATCTCTTAGTCTTTCTATCAACTGCCTCTGCTAGTAGAGCTATGATTTCTACATATGTCTCATCTATGTTTACTTCATATGGTAAGGGCCTTGGCCATCCTACCCTTGGTACTATAGCTTGTACATAAATATAATCAGTATCAACTAGCAAGAAAACATCATCACAAAGCTTCTCTACTAGTGATATCGGGATTCTGCTGATTAATCTCATCTTTTTCTTAAATTCAAAAAAGTAGTTTTCCATGATATTATCAAAATCCTCTCCTAACTGTTGTATGAGCTCATTTATTTTTATAGTTTCAGGTCTGTCCTGACTCCATACTACATCTCTTATAGTAGGAAAAGTGTTATGAACATAGAAAAATATACAAACTAGTAAGGATTCAAACTTACACATAGAGTTATTTGCCTTATGAATTGATGATAGGTTCTTGGTAAGTTGAGTCGTCTGTAGCTTGGAAAGATCATAAGTATGATCCCTTTTCACTATTTTCCATGTTTGATCAACCACTACACATGGAAAACTATCCAGTCTACTTAATTGGTAAAAATTGTGTGTAATGACTCTGACTCCAAAATCAATTTCAATATATGTAATCATTGAAATTGTCATTCCTTGTTTGTTCCTCTTGGCTAGAGTGTATTTTTCAATGTCTTCCTTGTTCTAACAGTGCACGGTCTACTTCCCTTGCATAATGGGGTAACTAGTAACTCAATGGATGATGTCTTTAGTGATCTTTACTGGTCCATTCTCTAGCCATATGTTCATATCATGAACTCTGCTTAACACTATCCCGATCCAATCGACTTTGAAGTCACACAGGAAATCTAGGGCACAGACTAACCCTTTGTCAGCAATGTGTTGATGATCAGATTTCAATGCCCCATTATCATATAGCTTATTGTAGGCTTCTCTCAACTCAAAGTCTCTAACTTCTCTAATTTTGCACATGTAACATGCTCACACATCATGGATCATGAGTACCTTAGGCGGGATTGATGACAGGGCTCCCGTAAGATCTCCCTTCATCGCAGTCTTAGGAACAACTCAGAAATTAAGCGGGGCACAAGCATCGCTCCTGACCAACTGAACATTCTTTAGTTCCTTATCTTGCCTCTTCACACCAATAGATGAACTGGATTCCATTTCTTTAAACTAGGGTTTGTGAAACAAATTTTGGGTAACTCGACAATAACGTGTCTTCAGCCTTCACAATACTTTTTGATGATACACAAGCAGAATCTCTTTAGACTTTGCTCAAATTACTCTAGAATCACCTTTGAAATGCTCTGCAAACTCTTAATTGCTTTGTGAAATGAAAAAATGAATGGTTGAATTCATTATATGTCCTTAAATAGTCGAATTAGGTCTTCAAAAAATGGTTCATGCAGTGGTAGGTGGATAAGAGTTGTCCTCGGTTCTCAAATAAATAGCTCGGTTATCACATACCATCACTCAATCAAAACAGTGACTTGGTCACTACTAATACTCAATTGACATATCAACTCGATCAGTATGGGAGCTCGGCATACACACTAACACTGATGCTCGACATCAACTATGCATAATAATTATTTGCTCAATCCTTGTCTTAGATCTATCCTAATGCATCTTAACTTATTTAGATGTGGACTTTAATACATCTTAAGTTAGAAACTAGTGTAAAATATAGCATTTAGGAAAACAATTCCTTACATTCAGTTTTGCTTAATTGGAAGTAGTGTGATCACCTGATCCATTGGATTGGGTAATCTTGGCTTTACTGGATTGGGTGATCTTATTTCTTTCTCCATGTCAAATTCATATGATTCCTTATCTGCTCAACAGTGGGTGTTGGGGCTCTGGTCTTGCAATCTCTTGGTATGATCAATCATGTGACAACTATAACATACCATACTTCCATTCATCCAACTCTTGGATTTACCTCTAAAGTGTGTCATTATACAATTTTCTGCAACATGACCATATTCACTACAATAATGATAGTTATATCTTGTATTATAATCCCAATTGAATGTGTTACCTTTCCTTGGTGCATTTCCTTGTTTATTGGTTGTCGATCTAGATTTTTTATCGGATCTGCAATCTTGGATTTTATGACCAAACTTGTGGCAATTGTAGCAATGTCATTGGAATCTAGGTGAAGTAGGTGTATTTCTAGTCTTTGACCTGCATTTATGTGCCTGATGTCCATGCTTTTTATAGTTAAAACAATATCCATTAAATTTGGGTTTAGGATTAGATTTACCATTCTTGCTTTGACATATGTTTGTTGTGTGGCCTAGTTTCCCACAATGATAACATGTAGGTTTTTTGTTCTTTGGCTTTGCATTTCTTAGTTCTCCACTCTTTGATGATTCTCCTTCTTTAGTGGGAGACTGGTGCTCGGTATGTCTAAGTCTATATGTGTCACTATTCCTCCTTGGTGATCTCATTAGTTCCTCAAAGTATCTCAAGGCTTCATTTGGTTTGTTTATCCTCTCAATGAGCTCTCTTTCAGATCTCAACTCATTTTTCAGTTGATTGTTCTCATATCTTAGATATGTAATTTTGATTTATTTTATGTTTATCTCTTGATTTGGAAATAATAGTTGGTTGACCATGTCCAAATGACTATTTGTGAGCTTTTTCACATCACTATTCCTTTCAACAAGTCTAGTAGCCATTTGTTTCTTTTCTTCTTCTGTCATTATTTTCTCTTCCTCAGCTTTCTTCTTCTGATCAATCACCTCACATAGTGTTATTGATTGATTTCTTGTTCTATCTTCAGACTTTTGAATTATTCTTTCAATGTGTTGTTCTTCTCCAATAGATCTACAATTTTTGCATTGCTTTCTTTTGAATCTACATTGTCAAATAGACCTTCAATGTCTTCTTCTTTATATGAAGTATCATTCAACTAAGTTGCCAATTCTTTCCTAGCTTTTAAGGATTTCCTCAATTCTTGTCTTGTTGTCTCAAGTTGCTGCAGTGCCTGCTGAATATCAATCTTCTGATTCTCAATGACCTTTCCCAACTTATAAACCTCAATTTCCAAGATCTTAACTCTCAAGAGGTTAGAATTCTTCTAAGAGAACAACGCTCTGATACCAATTGTTGAAAGTCTAATATGGGAAAGCAATAACTGAGAGGGGGGTGAATCAAATTTATAAAACTTATACCAATTCTAAACAAAGTGATTCAACCATGTACACATAAACACCAATTGAAATGTTGTAAAAGATCTAACATCTAATCATATCCATAATGAACAAATAACACAAATATTTGGTAACCCAAAAACCCTTGAAGGTAAAACTGGGGTGGGGATGACACCCACAAATCTTCACTACTACAGTAATAAAGTGTGCCTATTAGGGCTACAAAGTTTTGATCACTTCTGATGATCTACCCTACGAGGGGTCTACCCTACTAAGATCTTTTTGACTTATACAGTCTACCTTGTTAAAGGATTCAAACTTACAACAAAGTAAGCACTATGTTAAGAGATTTATAAAGGCCTGTTAGGACCACTCTGTTAAGAGATTTACCCTAATTCACTTGTTAGAATGTATCAGTACCTGATCCTTCTACTTGCACTACAAATGTTGATAACAGATCTCCTCTTTCCAACTCTTAACTGATCTCTTAATTTGATATATCTTTGTTACGCTCTTCACTGCTCTGCTCGGTCACTATGTTTGGTCAATGCTTCAGATATGCAAAACATGCATATACTCCTAATCTCTTCTCTTCACATCTACATCCAAACATATATATGCTCACACATAGATTAGGATTTGAAGCATCCCATGTATAGATTAGTGATGAAACATCTAGATCAAGATCAACGATCTAGATTCATCACCTTTTGCCGCTTAGACATTCCTAATTTTGATTGGTTGCATGGCTTGCATAGGGATCCATGATCTCAAAAATAGTGCATAATTAATGCATTAAATCTTTGTGCATGATCATTAAATGATTCATAGAAGTCGACCAAAATGGTTTACCTTGGTGCTTGTGCCATTCCAAACACATATACAAAAATTTTTGTACTCGGCATAGGAAAACTTTGGTGCTCGGTCAATATTGTCTCGCTCAACATATCCATATGCTAGTGCTCTGCACTTACTCTTTTATGCAACTCAACAATCATTCTTCTCGGCAGCTATTGAGTACTTGGTGACCACTAACTTTCTCGGCAGTAACTACTGCTTGATCAATGCATAAAATTATACAATTCATTTACATTGCTCGGCCTCAGTGGTATGGCTTGGTCGTAGTGATGACCGACCAACCTACCTTGATTATGACTAAGTGTATGACACTAATAGACAAAAAAACTTAGAGATCAATAATGCCAACCAAAATACAAGTAACTGAGCCTAAGCGGTGAAACAACAAACCTTCAACCGACCAAGCAAAGAAGTTACCGAGCACTTTACAGAGTAGTCTCCAACAAGCTACCGAATCACAACAAACATATTTTTGGTTGATGCAGGATTTCCAAAAACCCAAGATGCTCCTACATTGACACTTGGGGTTAAAAGAAATGATTCTTTGAATCATGAATCAGGTAAAACCTAAATTGAATCCAACTCAAATAGAGAAATCCAAGATGAGTCCTCAATCAGTTTATTCTTACATTTTACTAGATATTCCATGTAATACTTGTTGGAATAGTCCTAAGGATAACTGAGAGGGGGGGTGAATCAGTTATCAGTTAATTTAATTCTTCTCTTTCTTAAATGTAATTTGATATAAAGTAAATGCACATTCAGACAACACAATAGAGTACTCAACAATTTTGGTTACGGGGAAACCAAATAGGTAAAAAACCCGAAGGGAATTAGCACCCACAAATAACTGCACTAGTTTATAATGATCCATGTTAGAAGATCTTACAACCCTGTTAGGAGTTGATCTTTACAATGTAAGAAGTACAGAGACCTGGTTAAAGGTCGAACCCTGTTAGGAGTCTTTTACAGATAACCCTGTTAAGGGTGAGGACTCACTCTCCAATAGCTCACTACTAAGATGGTGAAGGCTACAACCTTTAGTATAACAAATATACACTATATCTGGTAAATGAACTATTTGAGTAGACCTGTTTTCTTGATTAGTTCCAATGAAATGCAATCAACTTCTATTTCTTCACATAGATCTTCAACTTATTCTTTCTGACTTTCTGCTTTTCTCTGTCTTTTCTTTTTCACTTCATTTTTCCACACTTAATGAACATATTTGAACTGCTATATGTATCTTCACCAAGGATAAGGTCATGATGGTATCTAGAAACACTTCATCAACTTTCTTGTCAGCTCAACCAAGCACACAATCAAAGTTAGGACCACGCAACTCAAACTAAATAGACACGACGCTTCACAAAATCAGCTTCACCAAATTAACTCTAACATCAAGATTCTGTTGAAGCACGTTTATCAACTTTGGATAATTATCTTTAACTCATAAATAAACATGAATACAAACATGCATATATTAAAGATAGATGAAACTCAAGAGACACTGTATTTATGTCGGCTCTTAACAGATAAACTCCAGAAACTGTAACTGCCATAACTGATTAATCGTAACTCAACTGTAACTGCATATCTGACTCGACGTGAATGCACATAGCCTCTCAAACATGTATACACCATAGAAATAAACACGCATAGCTCCAAAACATCTATACTGATAATTGCATATATGATACCTATTGTATATTATATATTCTCATCAATGGAAAACATACAATCAATTATTTGCACAGAAGCAAATATCCAACAATTTCCCCCTTTAACATTGATGGCAACATATGATATCATCAACTCAAATTATCTTCCTTCTTTTTAAAATCTTCTCAATATCCTCATCAAAAGTTCCTCTTTACTATTGCTGCTCTGTATACTCCCCCATAGTATATGTTCCCCCTTACTAATACTCCCCCTTTGACATCAATGACAAAGGGTGTTTAAACACCATTAAGAATAGGTACTAATCCAGAAGTAGAGTAGTCAACCATTCATCAGTCACCAAGGACTGATGTTCTTGCTGCAAGTTCTAATCTTACTCAGGAAAGGGAATTACTCCCAACTTCTCCCTGAGATACTCAAAAGTATATTTTGATAGAATTTTTGTAAAAATATCTGCTAGTTGTTCTTTGGTGCTCACATAATCCAACTTTACTTCTTTGTCTGCAAATTTTTCTCTTAGGAAGTGGTATTTGATCTTAATGTGTTTTGTCTTTGCATGCATCACAGGGTTCTTTGACATATTGATAGTACTAGTGTTGTCACAGTGAATAACAATAGGATAATCAATCTAAATACCAAAGTCTTTAATCATATGTTTTATCCAAACCATTTTTGAACAACTCAATGTTGTCGCAACATACTCAACTTTTTTTGTTGACTGGGATATACAATTTTGCTTTTTACTTGTCCAAGTGACCAATCTATCTCCAAGAAATACTGCTCCTCCTGATGTACTCTTTCTGTCATCAACACAACCTTCCCAATCTACATTTGTGTACACATGAAGTTGTATATTCTCTGAGTTAAGATACCATAAACCATAGTCAACAATTCCTTTTAAGTATCTGAATATTCTATTTATTACCACTAGATGTTTTTACTTGGGTTTAGCAGCAAATCTTCCAACAATACCAACTGCATTAGAAATATTAGGTCTAGATTGAGTAAGATATATGAGTTTTCCAATCATATACTTGTATAGGGTCTTGTCAACTACTGTGGAATCATCATCTTTAGAAATCTTGCTTCCTATTATCATGGGGGTGCTTACTGGTTTGCAATCTTCCATCTTGAAAGTCTTCAATATCTCCTTCACATACTTAGAGTGATTTATGAATATGCCTTTGTCTCCAAAGATAATGTCATCTACAAAAATAACAATGAGTAGTAGTCCTTCATCTGTCTCTCTTACAAATAAATTATAGTATGCTGCTCCTTTTCTAATCCGTAATCATATAAGTAATCATACCATGCTCTTGGGGCCTATTGAAGTCCATAAAGTGCTTTCTTTAATCTACATACCATGTCTGGTTTATCTGAAAGTTTGAATCCTTCAGGCTGCTCTATGTAGACTTCTTCCTTCAAGTCACCATTCAGAAAAGCTGATTTGACATCCATTTGGTATACCTTAAAGTTCTTGAATGTTGCATAGGCCAAAAAAAACTTGATAGCTTCAAGTCTACTCATAGGGGCAAATGTATCAGTGTAATCTATGCCTTATCTCTGTGCATATCCTTTACACACTAATCTTGCCTTGTTCCTTACCATTGTGCCTTCTTCATTCATTTTATTCCTGAATATCCACTTTGTTCCAATCACGTTCTTGTCATGAGGTCTAGGGACCAGTTCCCATGTTTCATTCTTGATTATTTGATCTAATTATTCTTGCATAGCACTTTTCCAATCTAAATCTTTGCACGCATCTTCAACACTTAAGGGTTC
>MU223535.1:2095860-2120511 GCA_018584345.1 Thuja plicata
ATATTCTGGCTTATGATACTTTCCTGGATGTCTGATACTAATTTTTTTCTGATTTATTTACTTGTGCAATTCACCGGGCATATTTTGCGCTGTCAAGAGTCGAGACCGGCGGGTCTTGTTTACAGGTTCCAGCTCTCGGAGGATAAGAGGTCAGTACTTAGGGCCTTAGGTTTGTACTGGATTTGTTACATGCCAGAGATCACGACCAACAGGGGTCTAATCTTAGCTCTTGTAGAGTGATGGCATTCTGAGACATGCACTTTCTGGTTACCCACTAGAGAGTGTACTATGACCTTGGAGGATGTGTACGACATCCTTTAGTTGTCGATCTAGGGTGCACTTGTAGAGTATGCTACCTGACCTGGCATTGTTGCTTTGACTGAGCTGTCTGGATTGCCTTGAGATCAGCTTGGTTTGTCTAGTGCGTATGATATTCCATGGTCCTGATTTGGTTTGGGCCTTGATAGGTTGAGTACTTTGTTAGGTAGTTTGATATGTGGCATCTTATGCCCTGATCATTGCCAGCGTGGATTTTCTGTCGGCTTTGGTTCCGTTTTGCAGAGTATGGTTGGAGATCATACTATGTATGCATGGGGGCCATGCATGTTGGCACATATGCACTTTCATATGTTCTATGCAGCTTACCTTAATGGTAAGTCACTCGGCTGTAGTGCGACTCTGCTTCAGATATGGGCATGGGAGCACATAGTCATTTATCACCCTGTTGGTACATGTGCTCTTCCTACCGACAGGCCATATGTTTATATGTATGATGGATCTATCATTCAAACTCACATGGGGCATTTGACATACTGGCGGCAATAGTTAGACATGATTCCTTACTTCATTTGGAGGCCCTATAGAGATTTCCCTGTTTGGGATGGAGAGGACATTCATCTTCCCTTGTGTCGTCAGCAAAGATACCTGATTGGTCGTGTGACAGACCATGTGCATATGATTAACTTTCACAACACTGACAGGGTGTTGCATCAGTTTGGTGAGCGACAGGATGTGTCTGATTCATATGCTTACTTTGCTCATAGGTTAAGAGACTTTGCCATTTGGGGTGGTGTAGTATCACTTGATGTCGCCCATACTGAGTTTGCAGGTTTACTTCATGTTGCATGGACATGGTATTCAGCTACTGTAGATGTAGGTTTGTCTTGTTTTTTGATTGTTTATGTAATTTCCTTACTGCTTTCTGATACTTGGTTATGTGCTTTGTTATACCCTTGTCTTCCTCTATTGTGGTACTGATACTTTAATTTGATCTTTTGCAGGCACCACACCACAGTATGATGCACATTGGGTGCATGCTCAGCCAGTTGCACTGACAGATGTCTCTCATCCTGTGGCTAGGACTATTATGAGGAGGGCCCAGCAAGTATAACGAAGGAGAGGAGGTCAGGATGGAGGGAGGGATGGTGGTCATGATGTAGGGAGGGGTGGAGGCCGAGATGGTGGACGGGATGGTGGGAGAGATGGTGGTAGGGGGAGGGGAGATGATGGGGGAGATGATCCCAATCCAGGGGGTGCTGGTGGTGGAGTGAGGACCAGAGGTGGATGTAGTGGTGGTCGATCTAGTACTGCTAGGGTTGGTTTGAGCACTATCTTAGAGGATGAGGAGGCAATGGAAGAGGAGGCACCTCAGTTGGTGCAAAGAGTTCACCGGTGGATGGGTGTTGTTTTGGCTCCGAGAGAGGAGGAAAGGGTAGTGATTAAGGATTTGGATGTCAAGATTGGGGATATAGATGTGGAGGCCCTAGATGAGCAGAGTGCAGAGACTAGTTCCTTGACTGATAGTGGCAGTACTGGCAGCAGTACGGGCGAGAGCTCAAATAGTGATGGTGATGGATTGGGGGATAGGGCTGAGGAGGGAGATATGTATGTAGCCATGGGTGGTATGGAGGATGATCCCTCAGAGATGGAGCAGCTTACACAGTAGGTACAAGATCTCCAGGCCAGGCTTGCTTCTACTGATGCCTGTGCTACAGCGTTGGAGGCTCGGGTTACAGTGGCCGAGTCTAGAGAGTGACAAGCTCGAGCAGAGGTTCAGTCATTTATTGATAGTGTTCAGGACACCTCTCACTAAGATGTCCTTGACCGATACTATAGATCTAGGCATGATTCCCAGAGAGAGATCAAGTATTGGAGGTGCCATTATGAGGGTGCAGTTCCTGCAGAGAAAAGGGTGCCCAGTTTCATAGCTTCCCAGAGATCGAGTTGGGCCCATCAATCATAGAGCAACAGTATTGGAGCTCTTGGTTCATCCCAAAGACTAGCTTCTAATATGCCACCCCCTCATTCACCTCTTGGCGAGGGTGGGGGTAGCACATTTTGATCCCATTATGTATCATGTACCATTTTTGTAGTGATGTCATTTGATATACTTTGAGTAGTATCTATTTTTGTATCCCGACACACTGATATTTATTGATATATATGCTGATTACCTTTCTTTGTTCAGACTTGTGAATGTACATTGTACTCAGATAGTTTGATTTATATGAGATGCAGCTAGTGTTTTTTATATGATGTGCATTAGTTTACTTGTTATATGTATGATTCTACATGATTTGGTGGTTTAGATGATGAGATGTATATGCAATATGATTCTATTATGCAGACTCGTAGATGGATGATTTACTTTTCCTATGATACTGACATGTTCATGCAGGATGGTGAAAATGAAATGCATGTTTATATGAGATGCTTATGGATGCATTGGACTTATGATTTACCATGTATGCAACTACTATGTTTTTAATTTTCCAATGCACTTAAATGGAATGAATGCAATCTGTTGTGCGAAAAAAATATATCTGAGTAATGCATGTGTTAATTAGAAAGAAGTTAATCTGGATAGTAGTTCTCTGAGATTGATGTAATAGAATGGAATGATAGAAAGGATTTTTTCTTTTTTGATATATATGAATTGATAGGAAGGATGAGTGTCCCAAGTCGCTGCCCCTGTTGCCAATATTTGTCATCATTGCATCTTTTTTTTTTGTATTTTCTGAAATTCTGAAGAGAGTCCAATGTATCCAGATCACATACCACCTGGATACCGCCATGACCTCTTGATAGCAGAAGGAGTAGAGAGATTGAATAGAAAGAGAACCTAGTGCACCCAAATATTAACCATCTGGATACCGCTTTATCCTCTGAATAAAATAAAACAAAGAAACAAAGAAACCAAGATAGAACTCCTATGCACCCAGATTCCATCTGGATAACACCGCGAGCTATTGATTTCTAAAAGGGAAAGCCAAGAAAACAAGATAGAACTCCTACGCCCCTAGATTCCATCCAGATAGCATCATGAGCTCTTGACTGCAACATAAAGGGAAAGACCATAGAAACCAAGATAGAACTCCAAAACACTTAGAGTCCATCTGAATATCATTGTGAGCTCTTGATTCTATAAAACCAAACAAGCAAATAAAAGAGAAGGAATGTCCAATTCTTTCCCAGGTTTAAGCTTAGATCGTGGAACTATGCGGCTGCCAAATAAGTGACAGCACCTACTGCATTTATCCTAAATCATCATGGCCCTGAAATTGAAGTGAACATTCAACAGACAGCAATCAAAGAAAATAAGTCATGATCTATCATAGCTACTGTCCTCACATGGTGGATCCTAGAGTAGCATAAGAACATAACCGCAAAATATAGACTGACATCTGACCAACTAATTGACCTATTCAACATTTTTGGATGGTTCCTTGATGTAGTTGGATTCTCTTGATTGGCTTGACTCTCTGGATAGGCTTGATTGGCTTGATTGCTTGAGTGTGTCTGGTTTCAGTAATAGATTACTCATATAAGACTAACCTATCTGGTTTGAGCGTATCTATCACTATGTAAGATGATTGATATGATTTGATTGATTGATTTTGATCATTGTGGGAACTGATAAAGTTGTGTCAGATGGGCCCCATGTTGGTTCGCAAAGCTCATGATTGTGACATTTGATAGATTGGTTTGGTCGCCAGTTGCTTGCTGATTGATTTGATAGATTGATAAAGTTGTGTCAGATGAGCCCCATGCTGATTCGCAAAGCTCATGATTGTGACATTGATTAACTAGGTGTGATCACCCTTTACTCTCTTGATAACCGAGTAGGTTTTATTGCTTGGGATTTTGCATTTTTTTGAATGTTTTTGATAAAGATTGATTTTCTCAGAAGTTTTTGATCTTTTTAGGATTTTGATGTGTTTTCCAATTTTTAGGGGTTTTTAGAATATTTAGAATTGCCCCCTAGTCTGGTGGACCAGTAGTAACCATGGGTAAGTTCTTGGTGCTCAAAGGGGAATGTGCTTTTGGATATAGCTCAGGTAGTCAGTCTTGCTTTTGAAAAGTGCTCAAGCTTTTAGATTACATTGATGGTGAAGCTAGATTTGAACACTTGGCGTCTGTTTGCCAGGTTTTCACCAAGGTACCTACTCAATAGTGCCTGTTTTCCAGGTTTTCACTGAGAGAGAAATTTTGTTTCTCTTTACTTTTTTTTTTTTTTTCTTTTTTTGTTGTCGCCAAGGCATCTGTTTGCCAGGTTTTCACCAAGGTAACATTTTGTATTTTTTTATTTTTTTGGTATTTTCTGGATATGTAGATAGGTACCTTAACCATAGAGACCTCAAGGGTAGAACCTCTTGAGGTGCATGTTTTTGATGTATCCAGGGAGCTGATCTCCTTCTAGTGTCGCCAGTATGAATGCCCCACTCTGAGTAGAGCTGACAATGACAAATGGTCCTAGCCAGTTAGGCTCAAACTTTCCTGGTTTGACTCGCTCTGCTTGGTTCTTCTAATTTTCCATGAGGACAAGGTCTCCTACCTAAAATGTTCATGGCTTCACCTTCTTGTGATATTTTCTTCTAAGGTGATTCTGATATCCTTGTAAGTGGTCGAAAGCATGTTGTCTTCTTTCATCTAGTAACTCCAGTTCACTGAGCCTTGCTACTTTATAGTCCTCATCTGTAATCAGGTTCTTCAATGATATCCTTAGGGATGGGATCTCTACTTTGAGGGGTAATACCACCTCTGATCCATAGACTAGGGAGAAAGGAGTGGCTCTTGTAGGTGTTCTCACACTAGTTTTGTATGCCCATAATGCGGGACTAAGCTGTAAATGTCAGTATCGCCCTGAGTCGTTCACTATTTTCTTCAAGATTTTCAAGATTATTTTGTTTGTAGCTTCAGCTTGGTCATTCCCTTGAGGATAATACAATGAGGAGAACCCTTGTTTGATATGGAACTGTTCGCATAGCTCTTCAACATCCTTGTTCTGGAAAGGTGTACCATGATCTGTTAGGATAGTTTGAGGGATCCCGTATCGACAGATAATGTGGTTAAGTATGAACATTGCTATTTGCTTTCCTGTTATGTAAGTGAGAGGAATTTCTTCTACCCACTTGGTGAAGTACTTTGTTGCTGCTATGATGTATTTGTGTCCATTTGCTGAAGAAGGTGTAATTTTTCCCATTAGGTCAAATCCCCACATGGAAAATGGCAATGGTGATGTGATAGGATTTAGTTCCTAGGCTAGTGCATGGATGAGGTCTCCATGAATATGACACTATATACACCTTTGTACATATTTGTGTACATATGTCTCTATTGTAGGCCAATAGTAACCCATGCGGATGATCTTTTTTAGCTAAGATGTTGCCACCTCCGTGGGTTCCACAAATTCCTTCATGTACTTCGTATAAAGCTTTCTGGGATTCTGTGGAAGTGAGACATCATAGTATCATTCCGTCTAGACTTCGTCTGTATAAAGTAGTTGAGAGGATGGTATACCTAGAGGCTTGTTGGATGAGGGACTTTCTCTAGTTCCTAGACAAGTTGGGAGGTAAGACACTATTTTGGAGGTAGTTATAGACATCTTGGTACCATGGTTTTTCAGGACCAACAAGGACGCATGTTGATTCTGTGATGGATGCTTGATGTGATGGCACCAAGAGTTGCTCTACTAGAAACTAGAATCTTGTTTCGTCACTTGGCATATCAATCAATGATGCTATGGTAGCCATCATGTCTGCAGCTTTGTTTTGTGCTCGTGGGACTTGCTCGAAGAAGATGTAATGGAACTTGGTGTGTAGTGTTTCCATTTGTGCTCTGTGTGGTATGAGATTCTCATCTTTCATCATATAATCATTGTTGACTTGACTGATGATCAACTGTGAATCTCCAAAGACTTTAAGGTTCTTGATTCTCCATTGAATCACTATCTTTAAACCGATGACCAGTGCTTCATATTCTGCTATGTTGTTTGTGCATGGGAAGTTGAGTCTGAAAGACTTTGGAATTGTATCATGATCTAGAGTGATAAGTACTATCCCTGCCCCCACACCATGGTTTGTGCATGACCCATCAAAATATAGTTTCCATACCTCGATCACTGGTTGTAGTGTCATAATAGATTCATTAGGAAAGTCAGAAATAATAGGTTGATGGTCCTGAATGGGTGCCTCTGCTAATTGATTTGTGATCACTTGCCCTTTGATGGCCTTTTTGTCTATGTACTCAATGTCAAACTCACTTAGGATCATTACCCACTTCGCAAGTCATCCAGTGAGCACTGCTTTGCTTAGGAGGTACTTTAAAGGATCAATATGTGCGATCAACTTGGTTTGGTGACTCAACATTTAATGTCTCATCTTCTGGGAAGCAAAGACAACTGCAAGACATGACTTTTCAATTGGCGTATAGTTGAGCTCATATCCTACCAATGTTTTGCTTAGATAGTAGATGGCCCTTTCTTTACCTGCACCATCGTGTTGTGCCAGGAGTACTCCTAATATTGATTTTGTTGCTGAGATATACAAAAGCAATGGTCTACCTTGGACTGGTGGAACCAATATAAGAGACTTGAGGAGGTAGTCCTTGAATATTTGGAATGCTTGTTCACATTGCTCGGTCCATATGATTTTGAAGTCTTTGTGCAGTAGATGTTGGAATGGGTGACACTTGTCTGCTAGCTGAGATATGAAGCACCTAATTGATTGGAGCCTTCCTTGTAACCCTCTTAGTTGCCTTAGGTTTGATGGTGGAGGCATGTCCAATATTGCTTTGACTTTCTCTGGGTCTACTTTGATGCCTCTATGTGACACTATGAACCCCAGTAGCTTTCTTGCTATGATACTAAATGCACATTTCTTTGGGTTTAGACAAACCTTGAATTCCTGCATTCTATCAAAGACTGGTCCCAATACTTGTAGATGATCCATGTGAAGCATTGACTTGGCTAGTATGTCGTCTACATAGTCTTCCATTATTTTGTGGATGAGATGATGAAATATAGTTGTCATAGCCCTTTGATATGTTGCTCTGGCATTCTTTAGACCAAATGGCACGACATTCCAACAATATGTCCCCTAAGAACATGTGAAATTTGTTTTGTGTTGGTCCTATGGTGCAATCCTTATCTGGTTGTACCCAAAAAAGCCATCCATGAGTGATAGCATTTGATGTCTAGCGGTTAGATACACTATCATGTCAATGTTAGGTAAAGGAAAATCATCCTTGGGAAAAGCTATGTTGAGATCTCTAAAGTCTGTGCAAATCCATATCTGACCACTGTGCTTTGTAACTGGCACCAAGTTAGATATCCAATCTGCGTATGGTATTTATCTTATGAATTTGGCATCTAGGAGCTTTTTCAACTCTGCCTTGACTAGCAATGCAACATGGGGATGCATCTTTCTCAGCTTCTGCTTGACAGGTTTGGCATTGGGTAGCAACGGGAGATGGTGTAGTACTAGCTCTAGATCTAACCCTGGCATATCTGAGTAGGACCATGCAAAATTGATCATCCTTTCCTTGAAGAAGCTAATAAACTGTTCTCTCTCCTCAGGACTGAATGATTTTGCCAAGTATATGTTATTTGGGTTCTTGTCATCTCCCAAATTGACTTCCTCTGTTTCTTCTGCTAGTAATTCTGATTTCTCCTCTATCAAGGGGAGGAGTTCTTTCTTTCCATCTTCCAGCGCCTCAGTGAGGTTTTTGCTAGAAGATACGTCTTGTTTTAGCTTTTTATCATTCTTTTGTTCTTTTTTTTTTGTGGACTGGAAAGAGGAGCTGCCTCCACAAAATATGTCACTCTTTTGAGGTCAATTGAGAAGCCTGCCTTGTGGTCTCCTGATGGAATGCCTTCCCTAAGCCCCATGAAATTAGCAATAGCCTCATCATTTTTGAAGACATCTAAATTAGGGGGTCCTTTTTGATCCCACTCTATTAGCTCTGGGTGTACAAGACAGATACTTTCATGGTTGTCTGACTCCGGTTGACTGAAAGGGACTACAGATATGGTTCCTACAAAATTGGACTATTATGTAGACGCACCACTTGAGGTTTGATAAATGACATGCTTATCTATGCAAGGTTGGTTGGCAATGGACAGTTGGTCAAATAAGTCTTCTAGGTTTATGATAGTGTCTGACCGAGGGGAATAATCTAGGATCGATGGTTCAGAGTCATGAAAGGATCTCCACTCATACTCATGGGAGTCAGTCTTAATAGAATGCTCATCAGATGTCTCACTTCCTTTGTTATCATCGATTGCTATGTGGAGGTCTATTCGGGTTTGTGTGGTTCCCTCTTCGACGGGCAAAAAATGTGCTAATATGTTGCTTATCAAGACATGTTCTATGTTGTGCCCCTGATGCATCTCCACTATTTGTTCCTGATTGACTGGGATGTCTTGGATCACAGCACTAGTTCTTTGTTGTCCATAACCCAACCCTCTCATGTTTCTTTGGGTTGGCGGGAGAGACAATTCTGTTATGCCTTGTTGTCTTACCCCCGGGCCGGTTGTACCATCGTACCTGAATCTTTGTAACATTGTATAACCATTACCATAGTTTGACAAGGGTAGGATTTGTTAGATTCTCTCTTGTGGGTCTTGGTATAACCATGTACCGATATCTTGTTCAAATGGCTTTTCTTCTGCTATGTCTCCCCGTCTGACAAAGGTTGTGGGCGGACATCTGAATAGAAAAGGATGCAGAGTTTCTATTGTAATAACAGGTTCTGGCATGCCATAAGTTCTCGGGCTCTAAGGCATGTGTGTGGTGGTGAAAGCCTCTTCATATCTATACTCACCATAGCCTTTGTCGGTGATGGATATTTTGCCTGCCTTCCATGTGACATCCTTAAGATTTGAACCTGAAGAGGAGGGGATACTTGCATCTTGGTTAATGGCTATCTTTCCTACTGGCTGTGTGACATCCTTGGGATTTGAATCTGAGGAGGATGGGATGCTCGCATCTTGGTTTGAGGGTACCTGATTATTAGTGCTGATTTGGACAACATTACAATATTGGAATAGATTGGGATCTCCCTCTATGATGATTTCCTCTCCCTGGTGCGGGAACTTGATGCATTGATGGTACATCAAAGGTACGGCTTGAATTTCATGTATCCAAGGTCTCCCTAGTAGCATGTTGTATCCCAACTCAAGATCTAGGATCTAGATAGGAGTGTTTTTTACCATTGGACGGATATGGACAGGTAGAATAATAATACCTTTAGAGGACCTTTCCTCTTCATCATAAGCTCTAATATTTATCCTCCTTGTGACATCAATGCTTGATTCTAAATAGACCAGTTGTTTGATTAACTTTAGAGTATAGATGTTTAACCTAGCTCCACCATCAACAAGGACCCTATGGATAGCACTTTTGTGGACCTAGACAAGTAATTGCAAAGGATCATTATGCAGGGGTTTATGTGGCGGCACATCACGGTCTGTGAATGTGGCATATTTGTTAGCAGCTATATGGTTAACCATCATTTGGAATCTCTCAGGTGTTATGTCTCTTGGGATAGCTGCATTCTGAAGGGCTTGGTCAAGTGCCAATTTATGTTGTGGAGATATGTGCAATAGGTCAAACATGAAGATCTGGGCAGGTGTGCACTTTAGTTGATCCACTATGCTTGGCTATGGATCTGAGCTTGCTTTAGGATTGGCAGATATAGTAGATGAGGATGGTACTCCTTGAAAGATGACTATGGTGCAACACATTGTTATAGCACATTTGTTACCTTGGTCTTTGATAGTGATAGTAGCCACACGGCTATCTGAAGGATTGAGGCAATTGATAACATTATCACTATTGGCATATGTATAATTAACTTGTTTTATCTGTCCACCAGACCCAGAGGCTTTTCCCTTGTTGTGATCATGAAAGGTATCATTGAAGATAGTGTGATTAGTTGTGCCTTTGGTTTGGTTATTTGTCACATCGATGACCCCTGTGTCAATAAGGTTTTGGATAGCATGTTTCAATCGGTAACAGTTAGATGTTTTATGCCCTTTTACCAAATGAAACTCGTAGAAGTCCTTATCATTATACCACCTTGGTTTGTTTTCATCTTGTTCAAAGTCCCTGATTTATGGGAGATTGATAGTGTTTGATTGTATCAACTTGCGTAAAGTTGATTCTATCGGCTCTCCCAATGGTGTGAAATCTCTTTGCTGGAATTGAAATTGTGGTCTGCGTTGATTCTGTTGTTGACTGTTTGACACAGCGGCCGCTTGTATAGGAGGAGGTTGGTTTTGGGTGTATGCTTGTTGAGTGGGCCCTATGGGTTTCTATTTGGCCACAAGTGTGCCTTGTAGTGACACCTTGAGTTGTGCATAGTTGATTATCTTCACATCAATGACACCATTCCTAGTGACATTTTTGTTTTTGTTCCACCACTTAGCTTTGTCCGTTGCATTTTTGTTTGTATTCATTTGTGTGGGATCTGCAAGGATTCCTTGTTTGACTAAGTTCTGCTCACAATGAACTCCTTGTTTGATGAGTTGTGTGAAGTTTGGAGCTAATTGTAACTCTGTTGTGAATGACATGTCTAGAATTAGATTGTCAACAAACATGACTATCAAGTCTTGTTCGGGCACATCATATGTTATGTAGTTTTCTTTATTCCTCCATCTTTATAGGAACTTCACAAAAGACTCTCCATCCTTTTGTTTGATATCGTAAAGGTCCTTGATGCTGACCTTGCACTCAATGTTATGATGGAAGTGATCTATGAACTTTTTAGCCAGTTCACCACAAGACTGAATGCCATGAGGTAAATGTGAGAACCATTCCATTGTTGGTTCGACCAAGCTTTCTGGGAACAGTCACATTAGATGTCTCATCATGGGAGACTTCGACGCAACTAGCAAAAAACTCTCAGATATGTTGAATAGGGTTGGTATTTCCCCTATATTTGTCAAATTTTGGTACCGAGAAGTGATTTGGGAATGGAGACATGTGGAGAGAATGGTCAAAGGGGTATGGGTATAAATCCTCTGTGGTGTAGGATTTAGTTTTCCCTGACTTTTCATATCCATCATTTGGGTTTGAAGGGTTTGCATTTGTTGCATTAACATGTCCGTTTGATATTGAGGTTGGTGTGTGAGGATGTTCCTCTATGTTGTAGTGGGTATGAGGTTACGCCTCTATTTCCCTTGAGTAGGAACATAGGATTTCATCCTGGGACTTGATATTGATTTCCCATTGAGTGATTTGGAAATGGGGGCACATGAGTAGCCCATGGTGGGTTTTGATGCATTTGTTGTTGTGATTGGAACTGGGGTTGATACAGCTGGGGTTGATATTGTTGCTGCTGAGGTTGGAATTGAGGCAACTGAAGCTGGGGTTGTTGTTGCGGGAGTGGGTTTTGAGGCAACTAAAGTTGGGGTTGCTGTTACGGGGGTGGGTTTTGAGGCAACTAAAGCTAGGGTTGTTGTTGCAGAGGTTGGAATTGAGGCAACTGGAGCTGGGGTTGTTGTTGTAGGGGTTGGAATTGAGGCAACTGAAGCTAGGGTTGTTGTTGTGGAGTTCGGAACTGAGGCAACTGAAGTTGGGTTTGTTGTTGCGGAGGTTGGATTAATGTCAGAATGGGAAAAGATGTAGCCTTGGGCGGGCATTGATTGTAAGTCGTACCTACAGAGATGGATCCTTGTGGGCATGAGGTGTTGATCCCAAGACTAGTGTGAATTGACTACAGCAGCGACATAGTTTCAGAATAGTTGGTGTTTGGTGGGATGGAAGGCATAGCATGAGAGCTTGATTGTCCTGGCCATGAGACCAAAGGTGGAGGCATACTAGTGACCATGGGTGCACTTAGTTGTGAGCCTGTCATGCTTTGAGTGGAAGATGTGCTGGCCTGGGTCGTGTCATTGGTTTGACTGGGTATCGTCTATGTCAAAGTGGGTAATACCAATGGTGGAAAGATTTGAGACACAACAGGCAGTATTTGAGGAGGCTGAGTAGTGTTTTGACCTGCGAGAGGGTTTTCGGGCCATATGGTTGATACACTAAACTTAGCGGGGAGTTTGACTCCCTTCTTTATTAGCATGGCTAAGTAGCATTTAGGATTCCTCTCTACAATAGTGTCAACTACTTTTGTGGAGTAAGCATTTTTCTCCACATCTTCAAGCTTTGTTTATGTGATATCTTGGAAAAAATTTGCCCCACGGGGTTGTTCAATGAATAGAGCAGAACTGGTATTTACAAAAGGGTCATTCTCTTGCTTTGTTTCCCAAGTAGGGAATCTATTGATATATGACTCATCAGGTTGTGTTCTAGCCTTAGACCTTGTGTAAGGCCCTCCATGAGGTGTTTGAGACACAGTGTTGTCCAAGTTTTGTAACTAAAACAAGTGATATAAAGCAAACAAGGAAGAAAATCCTTTCTAAGGAAGTCCAAGTTACGTTTTGGACAAGGGTAATTCTAAGGATAGATTTTGATATATCTTGATCTCAAAGTGGTGATGATATAAAAAGATAAGATTTTTTGACCTTTTCCTTGGACAAAGTCACTTTGATAAAGATGATGATGAGATCAAGGTATTTCGAGTCTGAGCTTTCGAACTAACAATGTTTTTGACAATAATCATGCTTTACAAAAAAGGGATGATCTTAAATATTTAGAGATTCACACAATGTTTTTCATGTTTTTCCTGGGATAGACACTAGTTTTAGGCACCAAATGAAGAGTTCTCTCAAGGTTTTTAGGTTAAAATAGGTATAAAAATATCTCTGGTCAAGTGCAGCAAAACTCCATCGATTGTGGCAAAGTGTATGATCGATTGCAGTAATAAACAAGATGATTGTGGCAATAAATAAGATAACTACGGTAGACTTCCTGCAATTGCGGCACAATGCGGGCAATTGCGGTAAATGAGAAACAGTCTCAAAAAGACTAAAAGAGGGGTATCACTGCTTGACAAATTTGATATTTTTGGAATAATGCTTATGATTTGCAAGACAGTTGACGTTGACAACCCTTGACTTTCACACATTTGACTCGTTTTGACAGTTTGGATGTTTTGTTTTGCGTTTTCATAAACTGATCAAAGGAACAAGCATGACAGACACTCTATTTTGAAGAATGAAGACTGATAATGTGTATGTTCTACAACTTTTTCAAGTTGCCAGGTTATCATGAGGTCTCAACAATGAACAGTCAGATTAATCTAGGTCAATGGCTTCAGAATACAATGTTATAGGCCCAATGCTTGAATGTTTTTTAGCTCACACAACAATTGTCACACTACTAGGACACGAAGGTCCACACCATAGGTGCCCGTGTTTTTTTCATTTCTAGGTATTGTTGTCGTGGAGTGAAGATATCTTTCACTACACAAATACCGTGGGACACATATGTTAGGAATCTTGGGGGAAAATTTTGCAACCCCTTGCACTATAATAAGGTACTTGTTCGGAGGTAAAACAGGTTGGCCTCTAATTAATCAAGGTTATAGTAAGGGTCTGTGGTGTCTCTCCAATCAGTTTGTACATGTGTGACTCACTTAAGAGCCTAGTTGATCACGCTGGCTCCTTAGGGATATTCACCTGATCCAGACTATCACCAACACACCTCGCCCGGGCTTGGCTAGATAAGATGGAACTTTGGTTTGTGCCTTGTTTATATACTAATCGGAAGGATTACCGGTTTAAGGTCATTCTCCGAGGAAGAAGCGCATTCCCTGGACAGGCCTTTCTAAAAAAATAAAGGTTTCTAATCTAACAGTTTGTGCAAGTGCACCCAAAACTCAAGCCACAAGGTAAATCAATTAAGCTCCAAAAGTTTGAAATATGAACTAAGCTACACCACCATACAAGTAAAAATGTTCAATTTTAAGCCCAAAAGTAGGTGTTTGATTGCTTGTTCAATTTTAATGCACCAAATTGAGAGATTTTTTTCCTTGTTCAATTTTAGTCCCCACGTCAATTTTAAGCCCAAATATGAAATGTGAGATGTGAGATGTGAGATGTGTGACAAACACTGTTCTTTTTAAACCCAAATCGACAAGTGAATTCCTTTTAGTTTGCTTTGTTTACAAAAGTTAGTATCAAAAATGATCTTTTGCAAAATGAAAGTATATGTAACTTTGAAACAATGAATGATACTCACCAACAACTTACCCTTCCTATTCATGGGAACTCGTCATCCTGCAGAAAAATAAAGAAAGTATCAGATTTTTAGATTACAAGATAAAGAGTACTGGCCCCGATGAGCAATTTTGCAAGTGATTGTGGTAATGAACAGGCAATTGTGATAAATAAATGGTGACTGCGGCCTAGAAATATCAATTGCGGCAAATCACTTTCACTTGCGGTAATGGACAATTGATTGCAGTCTGGATTGGTTAATTCTGGTCTGGATCTGTCGATTATGGTACAATTCTTCTGATTGCGGTACTAATGGATCAATTGTGGTAAACTATAGAAAAGACAGAGGCCCAGAAGATGACAGAAAAGAAATGTGGAAACCTACAATCGATTGCGGTATTAAACCAGTCGATTGTGGCATAATTTTGTCAAGTGCGGCAAAATACCAGCAATTGCGAAATAACACAGATATCAAAAAAATACAAATTTTGAGATTTGCGACCGTATGACCGTGGTTGATCAATTTTATTTGTCATGTGCAAGAGATAATTGGGTTGTTTGATTCACGTCGGGTTCACCAAAATGTATGCTTCTTTTCGTGATTCATGGTTCCCAAGCTTTCCAAAGGTGAGGGTTAGTAGCAAAGGTTTTACAAATGATATAAATCCAATACACAAATACTCCTAAAACAAATAACTTGAAGCATAACCAATAAAATGTTCAAGCACAAGAAAGGAAAACAAATGAATGCAAACCCCAAAGTGCTTGAAGCTTCTATTGTTTCTCTCTAATCCTTCTGAAACATTGTTCTTAATGCTCAGTATTGGTGTGGGCAGCGTCTATGACTTGAGAAGCGTTGAGAATTTGCTAATCAAAATGTGTGTGTGATCGCAAGATGGCTTGAATGCTAGAACCAAACTAACATAGTAATGGCGCACAAGAGCTTGAAATCTTGGATCCTTCAAATGGTTATGAAGGGTTTATTATATAGGAATTGGGGATGAAATGAATGGTTGAGATCAATTCCAGAGATAGGGAGATGAATGGTTGAGATCAAAGGGAACTGGAGAAGCCATTAGTAAACTCCACCTCTTCAATTGGTAAAGAGGAGACAGAGTTTGGTTGACTGAAGAGCTAATTGTGACTTACCTTTTTGAACTGAAGAGGTGGGTGAAGTTACCCATGTGGACTGGAGAGGTGGGTGGAGTAACCCATGTGATCTGATTGGAGTTATCTCTTTGAAGATAAATAAATATTTAATTCATTTATTTAATTAAAGTTTTCAACATGTGAGATAATCAAATTCTTTTTGATTTAGAATTGCTTTATTTGATGAAATTAAATTAATTTAATTAGAAGAATTTAATTAGTAAGTTTAAATATTTGAATATAAACTATAGGAAATTGAATTTAATTAATTAATTAATGGTAATTAATCAATTAAGGTTAATTAATTAAGTAAAATTAATTATTTAATTAATTAAATAAAATTAATTATTTAATTAATTTTGGGAATTTAATTAGATGATTTGGGGAATAAATTTTAGAGGAAAATAGATGATTAATTAATGATTAAAAAACCCTTAATTAATAGATGAAAATTAGTGTTTTTAATGTAAAGTCGCAAGCCTGTCCATTTTTGGGTGTCTACAGGTACTAATCATCTCATGCAGGATATTGCAATATACAAGTACTAACCAAAAGAATATAAATGAAGATCGAGAGCAAGGACCAAACACTTGTGCGGTCAAGAGGAATCCAGGACAAAAGATGAGAACCTTCAAAGAATGAGAAGACAATGAAGAGAGCGCCAAAACTGTCACTATGCAAGCTTAAAATGTGAATGCAAGCCTAAGATAAATGCAACCCTAGGACTTGGTTGTTGGACTCATCACATAATTATCGTCATCATTTTTGGAACATCAGAGTTGATACAATCCTTACTGGCACCAATGCAACCATAAGAATATGAATATGACTTTCATCAGATAAAATGTAGGAAATGAACGTAAGCACCAGGGCACAAAAGCCAAGATGACCTAAAAATTATTTCCAATTTGATATAGTAAGAGTACACAAGTAAACAAACAAAGCAATAATAGTCAAAGAGATAGTTCCAACCTCCCCTTAGCATACAAAAAAACAAGATTGAGGGATGTGAGGCTTTCCCACCTTAATGCAGAAGCTCTTATCACATACACCATATTTATTTGACGTTGTCGGATCATCAAAACCACACCCACAAGCAGTAGACAAAGAAAATATCAATGAAATTCATGAGAATAGATAGCATACAATGAAAGATTCAATCGTAGCTCAGCATGTTTCAAAGTTTACGAATGTGCATGTGTTTTAGGGGTGTTGAAAAACACCATTGTGCTTGTGAGTGCGATGTGTTTGATTGCTATCGAGAGATGTTTACGTTGTGATGTCCAATGTGTCCAAAGATAGTGTTGAAAAATACTGTTTGATTGGGGTGTTGAGAAACACCAATTTGTGCCAGTAGATAGTTGTCCTTTAGAACTGACAAGATTACTGACTCGAGTGTAAACTGAAGATATGATCAAAGTGGGGAGCCATGCTCCCAAGTAATGAACGTTGATGATTGACTAGACTCATATAGAGAGGATGAATCTGAGTGAATTGCCCCCAAGTTATGATGTTGGGGTCGTGTCAAGTCAGGTGGGATCTTGAAAAGACCCAAAGTGTCATGAAAGTGACTAAAAGCTATGTACAGACTAAAGCAAAGCATGCAAAGATTGAATATTGATAGATAGAGCGTTTGGGTATAAATCCAACTGTAATAGATTGATGTCAAATATGTAGATAGTGAGTTGATGTGAGAAATCTTAGTAGTACAGTGACAATAGGCAGACGCAGTGAGAATCACTAGTGACTGACGCGAGAAAGATTCTCAAGTATAAAGATCAGTGTGAGATCTAGGCATCAACAGGCAGACTTAGTGAGAACCATTGGTGACTAATGCGAAGAGGAGAGAGACTACAAAAGATAGGACAGTGTCCCCTAGACCAGGAAGATGTCCCCGAGTGTGACCAGTTTCAATCCATGTCAAGTTGAGAAAAGATCTCAAAAATAACTGAGAGCGAATGCATGAGCAAGCAAACTAAAGCAGGAAAGCGGGAGAGCAAATTGCAAGACAACCAAGAGATGTTGTGATAGATAGAGCATTGCAGAAGAAGAGGCACCTGTTTACCAGGTTTTCACCATCTTGGAAAAAATTCTATTTTTGCTACCATGATGCCTATTTACCAAGTTTTCATCAATGGCACTTTTTTCTCTTTTTCTCATTTTTTTGTATTTTTTTCATTTTTTGTATTTTTTACATTTTTTGTATTTTTTTGGTATTATCAAGGTGCCTGTTTACCAGGTTTTCACCAGGATAATAGATACATCAAAGTGCTTGTTTGCTAGGTTTTCACTAAGATGATAATTTTTTTCAGGGCATTTTGCAATTTTTTGGATTTTCTCATAATAGAGTATGTACATGAGCATTCATAAGACATCTCAATTGTATAAATTCTTTAGATGAAGAGCATTGATAGGCTCTTTGAGTTGTTCCCCCTCTATGGTAGAGAGCTGGTAAGTGCCAGACCCAAATACTATAGTGATAACATACAGACCAAGCCAGTTTGGTTCAAATTTTCCTTTCTGGACCCGTTGCAGTTGATTCTTGGGGTTCTCTCTCAGGACGAGATCACCCATTTGGAATTCCCTTGGTCTGACCCTCTTGTTGTATATTTTAGATATTCTCTTCTGATATGCTCAGAGATGATCAAATGCCACTTTCTAACGTTCATCCAGTAGTTCTAGCTCTTGAAGCTAAGATATTCTGATATCATCATCAGTAATGAGGCCCTTCAAAGAGACTCGCAAGGTAGGAATCTCAACCTCAATAGAAAGCAATGCATCTGCACCATAAAATAGAGCAAAAGGTGTGGCCCCTATTGGTGTCCGTATACTGGTGCAGTAAGCCCATAAAGCCAGATTAATCTGGAGATGTCAGTCTCATCTAGATTTGTGTACTGTGCGGTGTAAGATCTTGAGAATAGTCTTATTTGAAGCTTCCACCTATCCATTACCCTGGGGATAATAGATAGAAGACCAGTGCTGAATAATTCTGAACTTAGCGCATAATTATTTTAGATCCTTGTTCTTGAATTGCCCCCCATTGTCAATGATTATTGATGAGGGTACACCATATCTACAGATGATGTAGTTCAGTATAAACATGGCCACAGACTTACCATCAGCTACGATGAGAGGCACTGCCTCAACCCACTTGGTAAAATAGTCTATAGCAGTAATGATGAATTTATGTCCCCTTGAAGAAGATGGATGTATCTGACCCACCAAGTCAAAGGCCCACTGCTGAAATGGCGAAAAGCTGACAAAAGGAATGAGCTCCTTGGGAGGAGCGTGGATCAAATTTCCATGAAGCTGGCACTATTTGCAAGATTTAGCAAATTGTGTAGCTTCTTTCTCCATACCCAGCCAATAGTAACCAGCTCTAACAAGTTTGTGAGCTAGTGTCAGGTCATTTGAGTGAGACCCACAGATGCCTTCATGCACCTCTACTAACGCTTGCTTGGACTCATCAGGTTCTAAACACCTAAGGAGGGTACCGTCTAGACCTCACCTATATAAGTTGTTAGATATGATGACAAACCGTGAAGCACTGCGGATTAAGTGACATTTCTCATTTTGGGTGTAAGTGTTTGGAATGATTTGGTCATGAAGGTAGGATTAAATATGGTGGTAGCAAGATGAGTCATGTCCAATGACTGAATAGATCATCTGAGATTCAGGGGAATTATAAGCAGGGTAGCATAACGTCTCCACTAGGAATTCATGTCGAAAGTCATTTTCTGGCATTTGTAACATGGAAGCCAGAGTAGCCATGGCATCGGCTGTTTTATTATCTGCCCTTGGAATTTGTTGGAAAGTAATGTGTGCAAATTATTTCTTGAGATCATCAACCATCTTTTTATAAGGCACCAGTTTTTCATCTTTTGTTTGGTAGATATCATTCACCTGATTGATAACCAACTGTGAATCTCCAAAGACCTTTAGCTCATTAACACGCCATTCAATAGAAATGTTTAATCCATTAATCAAGGCTTCATACTCAACAGTGTTAATTGTGCAAGGAAACAACATTTTGTAAGCCTTTGGTAATGAATACCGCTAAGGTGTAATGAACAAGATTCTGGCACCTGACCCCTGCTGGGTGAATGATCCATCAAAGAACATGGTCCATGTCTGATGTGTGAGAATCATAATGGACTCATCTGGAAACTCGATCCTTAATGGTTGATAGTCTGCAATAGGTGCCTCAACCAACTAATCTATAATTGCTTTCCCTTTGATAGCTTTTCTTTCCACATACTCAATGTCAAATTCACTGAGTATCATGACCCACTTAGCTAATCTACCCGTGAGGGCAGCTTTGCTGAGTAAGTACTTTAATGATAGAATAATTCATTTCATAGGAGACCAATGTTTTGTTGATGTAATAGATTGCTCTTTCCTTATTGTTTTGATCTTCTTGGGCCAATAGAGCACCCAAAGATGTTTCTGTAGCTGAGATGTATAAGATTAATGGCTTCCCATGAATAGGAGGCATTAATATAGGTAGATTAGCCAAATATTATTTGATTTGTTGAAGACATTGTTCACATTCTTTATTCCATTCATATGTCACACCTTTATGTAGAGTCTTAGTAAATGGTTGTGACTTGTCAGCTAGCTGTGAAATGAAGCACCGGATAGACTGAAGTCAACCTTGAAGACCTCTCATTTGACTAATATTAAGAGGTGGAGGCATTTCCATGATAGCTTGTACCTTTTCAAGATCCACCTCGATACCTTTTGCGGAGATGATATAACCAAGCAATTTTTCGGAAGTTACTCCAAATGCACATTTCTTAGGATTGAGACGTAGTCTGAACTCTTCCATATGATCTAGTATGGGGCCTAGATCAATAAGATGTGCCTTCTTGTCCATGCTTTTAGCAAGGGTATCATCAACATAATCCTCCATTATTTTGTGCATCATATCATGAAATATAGTAGTGACTGCTCTCTGATAAGTGGCTCCAACATTTTTGAGACCAAAAGGCATAACATTCCAGTAGAAAGTGCCTCATGCACAAGTGAAAGCAGTCTTTTCTTGGTCCTCTAGCGCAATTTTGATTTGGTTGTAGCCAGAGAAACTGTCCATTAGGGAGTACATTTTGTACCCTACTGTCATATCCATGATCATATCAATGTTGGGTAGTGGGAAGTCATATTTTGGACATGCCTTGTTTAAGTCCCTGAAGTCTGTGTAGACTCTGATAGATTTGTCATGCTTCGACACTAGAACTATGTTGGAGATCCATTCTACATAGTCAATTGCTCTGATAAATCCAGCTTTTAGGAGTTTCTCTAATTCCACCTTGACAAGTAGAGCCCCATGTGGATGCATTTTTCTGAGTTTTTGCTTGACTGGTTTTACTCCAGGAGCTATTGACAGGTGATGCATGATAAGATCAGGATCTACACCAGGCATGTCAGAGTATGTCCATGCAAAGTTTATCTTTTTCTCTTTGAATAAATCTATGAATTCTTTGAGTTCTTCTGCAGATAATGATTTAGCCACATGAATAATGTGCAGATGTTCTTCTGTACCCAGATTTACTGGCTGAGTCGGCTCAATTAGCACAAATGATCGTTCCTGGAAATGACTCAAAAGCACATCAAGTATCTCATCCTCAAGCACCTCAGAGAGTTTTTCACCTTCGGATATGTCTATTCTTTTTACTTTTTTCAGCTCTAACACTACCACAATGTGTTTTTCACCGTCAGAGCGCCTATTTTTTTCTTTTGATTTTATGACTAAGATACTTGATATCACTTTCGGTCATGCTGACACTATCTTGGCTAGTGGAGGACGTTACAGGTTCAACAACGTGGAGATAATAGGCTAGAGCATAGTCATTCTGGAATGCGAGGACTTCATTAGATGAGGAAGGGGAATTCTAGTTTATTAGCTTGGGATGTTGGAGTGAGAGAGAAGTGATGGGTTCAAGTGCATTCACGGTATAATCATCGAAAGCATGGACTAGTAAGTTGAGACCTAGAGCAATCTCATCTAAAGGTGTATTCAAATCCCTTTGAATCCTAGTGACCGTAGTAGAAGACATGTTAACATATATGGAATCAAACTCATTAGACCTTACACTAGACCCTTCGCCTATGTCGAGAAGGTTTTCAGATGTATGTGTAGTATCAACATTCTTGTCAAAGGATCCTTTTGAAAGACTGTCAAACTCATATTCATGGGAATCTGTGTCTGAACTTTGACTGGAATGTTTGCACCATGAAGGTTTGGGAGTTCTTGTGACACCATCTTGTTCTTGCGCAAACTGCTCTTGAAATTGTGATGGTATGTATAGTTCACCCTGGAAACCAGGGTCTTGTGACATTTTCCATTATTCGTATGTCAGAGGAGTGAATGGAATAGTGTCATTAGAGTCACTGCCAGCCTTAGTTGTACTGACATGTGTTATGACATCATCTGGCTCAGCAAAGAATGCTGCCAGATCTGGAGGAATAGGATAAGGAAATTAATCCTTGTCAGAGCTATCCTTTGCGGTGTCAACTGTAGTTGTGCCTTTAGGTTCTGGTTGAGGATCCAGTTTTGGCACAAATTTGTTAATCCCTAGATGGAACGGGATCTTCTTGAAGCCTAAACCAATTGTATCTTTCATTCTTTGACCCATAGCTTCAATAGGTTCAACTAGCCCATTACCATTCATCCCTATTGGACCACTCCCTTTGTATCCAAAGTGTTTCATGATTTTAAGACCTTCATTATTGGGATCCATTTCATGAGCTGGGGTGGTCAATTTAGATATGTCCTTTCCTTTATAAAGCCAAGCTTTAATAGCTCTTTCCTCATCTTCATCTTCTAATGGTGTTGAAGCCTGTACAAAGGTACCATCATAAACTATTTCAGGAGGAGTAGTAGAAGATTTATTATTCTCAGAAGGTCCCCCATAGGAACGAGGAAATGGAGGTAGAGTTGCTAATGATAGCATAGGTTCCATTTGATATCCCCCCATGCCTATGTCTTTGATTTTCAAAGTCTGTTCCATGTCTCTAAGCTTGGCATCATAGAATTCTATGGATTCTTTGTTAGCAAGAACAAAAATATCAGCTGACTGTGTGAACGTATTACAAGAATGACCCATATTAGCAGGAACTATCACTTCTGCGCCGTGGAAAGGAAACTTGATGCACTAATGATATGTAGAGGGAACCGCTTGAATTTTATGGATCCATGGTCTTCCCAACAGGATGTTATAAGCAAGAGGAATGTCCAACACTTGACAAGTGACATCTCTTTCAATAGGTCCAACCCGGATAGGTAGCACAACTAAACCTTTAGACTTTCTTTCTTCTTCATCATAGACTCTAATAGTAATTTTCTTGTGGGAATCTATGTGATCTTCATCATAGCCTAGCTGACTGAGCAAGTGAGCAGAGTAGATGTTGAGGGTAGTACCATTATCAATAAGGACGTAGCGGATGCACTTTTGGCCAATCATGACCTCTATATGCAAAGGAGAATTATGTGGGTGATTGACCGAATGGTCATCTTCTTTTGAGAAAGATAGATAGTGTAGTGAAGTCAAGTGACCCACTATAGATTGAAACTAATCAAGATTAATGTCTTTGGGGATGTTAGCCTCTGTGAGGGCTTTATCCTGAATCTTCCTGTGAGTAGGCGAGATCTTCAACAACTCAAAGATGGTTATTTGAGCATTGGTTCTTTGTAGCTGGTCAAGAATGCTACAATTAGTAGTAGGAAGTGTGGGGACCATTTTCATGGTCTTATTGGTAGGGCCAAAAATAGCTTTATCTGTGGGTTGCTTCGGTGCAGATGTAGTAGCAGGAGGGTTAGGACCCTTGAGAGTGATCTTAGCGCGGGATCTAGTAACGATGTTTACGCAATCCTGAGACAATTTAGGTTTAGACGAGTGAGACCCAGGGCCTCTCAAGATAAACAAGGTCTTAGGCTTAGGAGCATCCCCGCTCCCTTAATAGTAATCACATCACAATACTCAACTTTGACAAGTTTGATCATGTTGATGACATTTTCATTAGTGGTATACGTGCAATTAACCTTGGCATTGTTGTTCTTAGTGTTGGAAGACTCACCTTTCTCGTGAGGAGGAAAGGGATCTTTAAATGCCTGGTGATCTGAATTCTTATTATGATTATCCACAACAATATCACCATTATCAATTAGATCTTGGATCTTATGGTGCAACTGAAGAAAAGTAGAAGTCTTATGACCTTTGTTCTGGTGATAGTCACAGTATACATTGTCATTCCACCAATGGGGTCACGGTTGCGGATCATATGGATGTTTGTCCAAAGGAGTGAGAACCTGGTTTTGCACCAAAGTCTTGTAAACTACATCAAGCGGTTCTCCCAAGGAAGTGAATTCACATTTGGGTCGAGAGGCCCAAGGTTTGTTGCTAGAGAATCTTGAAGGCAGCTAAGTGTTTATTGCAGCCTTTTCAGCAGTTTTGATCGCTTGTATGCTAGAAGTAAGATTGAAAACTGGTTTTGAAGGATCCGGGGTCACATTATCAACCACTCCATCATTCACAACATCCCTATTCTTGTTGACAAACTTCCCTTTATCTTTCTTGGAAGAGGAGGAACTTTGTTTGTTGTCTTTGTGCAAAGTCAATTCCCCTTTCTTAACCATAAACGCCTATATCCTCACATCTTGCTTAATCATGTTATCAAAATTGAGGGGACCTTGAAGCTGTACCTGATACCCAAAATTAGGAGTGAGATTGTCCAAAAAGATGTCGAGTTTCTCAGATTCGAGTATTTTACGAGGATACTTGGTGCAAAGTTGTCTCCATCTTTGGAGAAATGTCAGGAATGGCTCCCCTTGTCTTTGCTTGAGATTGCAAAGGTCCTTGATGTTGATGGGATATTGTATGTTGTGAGAATAATTCTAGATAAAGAGATTTGCAATCTCATCAAAATTCTTAATGCTGGTGGGTAGTCAAGAAAACCACTCCATGGCAAGTCCACCCAAACTTCAGGGAAAGAGACACATTAAATAAGTTTGATCATGAATGAACTCCATAGATAGGGCCCCAAATTCTCTCAGATGATCCTGAGGATCGGTGGTACCCAGATATTTATCATACTTAGGGAGTTCCACACCC
>MU223535.1:2162851-2213866 GCA_018584345.1 Thuja plicata
ACGTTCAAATTATAGTTAACTCCACTTTATAACTTAATATAATAAAAAAAAATTCAACATAAAAAAATGAAACCACTTGCAATCACTAGATATCTGTGTTAGAAGTCTAAATTCAAAAGAATCACACTTTTATCCTTTTTAGAAAAACAATTGTGTTCTATATAGTGAGTGTCACTGTTTAAAAAATCAGTTTGCTATTAAAAACTTATTTTTGAAGGAGATGAAAAATAAGATACAAATCAATTCCATAAATTTTCAAAAAAACATATTTAGAATCTACACACAAAATGCTAAAAATTGCTAGTTTACAACATCTTCAAATTCCTAATGGTTTAGTAGCAATAGGTGTCTGAATGCAAAGATTTTTTTTCAGAATGTTCATTTTAGTGTCAAAGTTAGCAAAAAGGTGGGACACATTATTATGGGACCACCCTGTTCTTGAATTCACTCATGTCTATGGATGGATATTCTACCCCTGTGTTGGTTGATGAATCACAAGAGCCACATCCCATGTTCAAATTGTGCCCTAGCATTTCAACAGAGAATGACATGTTGGGATGCTTGTCATGGATACCTCACGGTGTCGTTCCTACTAAAGATGTTCGCATTCACTTAAAGTCCAAATTGGAAGAATTTTATCATTACAGGATTGCAAATATCTGGGCAAAGGAATTAAGTCTTGATGATAGAAAAGTGAAACTTGAATTTAGGGTTTTGGAGGAAAAGGAGCTACATGTTTTCAATACTTTCCCTAATTTTTGTGGAGATGATGCTTGGGTGAAAATGACTATTAGTCATTTTCATGACAAATTATGTTCGCTTGAAGACAACTACCATTTGATCACAAAGGAATTAATGAGAAAAGTTACCGGTATGTGCGATGTTGGCGAAGTGCCAAAGGTCAATAGTTTTAAACATTGATGATGCAAAGCACCTAACCAGTGCTACACTTGATGGAAGGTCACTCAAAGTCAGTACTATTAAGGACCCTACAGTCAAGTTTGTAATGGAGGTCATCGACTATAAAGTTTTCTATACAAAATGGGAAAATTCAGTATCGTCTATTGCAGTCTGTATAGATCATTATATGGTAAAAGGTATAAATTATGACCTTTATACTTTAATTAAATATCAATTTCTTGAGGAGAAGTTAAAAATAGCAATAAACACATGTTATTCCATTTTGGTTTGTTAGTGATATGCTTGATTTTATACTTCTCAAATTATATTCTCAGCGAGGGAAGAGTGTTTTGTTCTGGTGATACCCTTGTAGCTCATCAAATCGAGAAAAAGGTTAATAAAGAAAGAGAGAATGGATGATAGGGATGATAGTTTTACTAAGTTCTTTGCAGTTCTATAAAGGAAGATGCATCAAAGAGATCTAATTCTACCCTCTTTAATAGAAAAATTCAAAGAGGAAATCACCTTTATTGTTTCTACCAATTATTGCATTATGCAAGATGTGCATCTGAGAAAGAGATGGTTACCCCTACTTGGATATTAGCTAACAGAACAAGGTCAAGACTATGCCAAAGTTCTCTTAGAGAGCCCCATTGATGACATAAAGGAAAGACTTGGCACTGCAGAAGAGGAGAATATGGAGATTTATAGCAAAAAGTTGAAGAAGGATGCAAAGAAAAAGGTTGGAAATCTTTTAAGAAAGGTTAGAGATGAGCAAGGAACATCTAAAGAACAACAATATATGATATTAAGAAGAATTAAATGATGTTCTTCTTCTAGTGTAATAATTGCATCTCTTCCTACAACTAAAGTGGAAAGGGGAAGCCCTTCTAAGAAAAGAAAGATTTTTGGATCAACCATTGTTACTTTGAAGAAAGCTAAAGCAAAGATTACTAGTGAAGTGCCTGCTATTATTGACTCTGGTAATGAATGTACTAAGTTTGATATTGACACTGAATAATTTCAAGTTGAAGTAAGAGAAGATAATAAATGTAAGTAGAAAGAGGACAATTCAAATATTTAGTTCAGTTCAGATCCCTTAGATTCAAGTATTATTTTTTATTGTTTGACTACTGGTGAAATAAGGAGTGTCAGTAATATGTATGGACTAACATCTGGTGATGGAAAGAAGGCCATCATTGACGTATTTCTTCAATATAATGACAAAAAAAATGTAGAGTTAGATGACTATAAGAACAATGTTCCTAGTTCCTTATGGGACGAGTTAAACAAAACCAGAATGGAAGCACGAAAGATAGAGAAAGACCTATTCAATATTGTTATTGAAGAAGTCTGTAAGAATGTAGTCGATGGGCAATATGTTGGCTCTTTCTCAGTAATTGCAAAAGGACATGCCCTAAAATCATAGAAGAGAATACATTCTCTTATGACTAACAAATCAGTTTCTAGGTAGATGAAACAAGAAATGATAGCAAATCTAACTTCTCTTACAGGTGAACTGAATATTTTGTCAAAAACTACAAGTATTGTAGAGTTTACCAATAATGAAGTATATAATATGGATCAAAATCCTCCCAAAATTGAGCCACCCAATGTTGGTCTGGTAGGATCTTCTGTGTTAATAGAAGAAATTCATGATGATGATAAGGAAGCAAAGAAAGAGGAAACAAATATGGTTACAAAAGAAATTAGGACAAGTGAAACCATTAAGGGCCCTGACATTGTCAAACTGACATAAATGGCTGTGCCTAAAAATAATGTGGTAATTATAGATGAAGAATAAAATGAAAATAAAGAGGAAAAAATAGAGAAACATGTAAATAATGAAGAGGAGGAATAGGAGGAAACAAAAGGAGTAGGCAGACAGAAAACTGATGAAGAAGTAGACAAGAATTCAGAGGAAGTTTATGTGTCGGTATCTACTAACAACATTGTTACCACTAGTTCAAAAATGAAAGAACCCAAGGTTGAGGTTATTGATCGTATACCTGTCTTTATGTCTAGATATCACAGGTTTTTTAGAAACTTTATCCCTTCACCGCTTGTTATTCAACCGATCACTAATGCCACATCTTATTAATTTCAACAAAGTTACTCCAAAGCAAAAAATTCATTTGGGATGAACTATCATAGTCTCTACTCAGGAAGAGTTGATAAGAGAATCATATGAGAAAGAGGAAGTCATTGAAGAAACAGTATCGATGTTTCATGCACTTGTTCCCTTGTGTTCCATAGATCCCTCATGTACCATTAGAAATAAATGTAAGTTACTAGTAAATGTTGTCAAGGAACTAACAACTTTGGTTGATAACCAAGTCTAGATGAAAGAAGAGGATACTAAAAGGTTATTCTTGCAACAACTTCAGAATAGGTATCACGAATTCTATTAAAAATTACAAAATTTAATTTAAGAAGGTCAAGTGTTGTTGGAAGATGGAAATGAATTGTATCAATACACCCTACAATGACATGCAACCACAATAAAGATTAAATAAGCAATGGATTTAATTGAATAATAGATCAAAGCTTCTTATGAATCATACAAGATTACCAATGATCTTGATGGGTCTATTCAATCTTAGTTGGAACATATGTAGAAGAAATTCTTCCACCTGCAACAACAAAGAGACTATACCATTATGTCATTGAGCAATTTATAGGATTTATGTATTTTGTGTATCTCAAATATGTGAAATACAATTATTAGTGCATCAGGATATGTTAAAGAAGAATCGATAATAATTGCTGAAGAAAAAGGCATGCTGACAATGATTTGTGTCCATCTCTCGTGTCTAAACAAGACTATTTTTTAATGGACTGCAAACAAAGAGAAATGGATTGAGGAACTTCAACAGATCAAGAAGACACTTGAGTTTAATGTCTTAAGTCAACAAGTTTTTCTTTCTTTTCTAGTTTGTCAATTTTGTGGTGACCCCTTTATCATTAATGGAAAAAGGGGGAGTAGTAAAGAACAAAATGTTTTTTGTTTTTGAAAAAAATAGAGTCCTATTTTTTTTGGTATGTCCCTCTCAAGGGGAGTTTTTGAAAAATGGTAGAATTTTTAGATTTTTGGAGTTTCAATTTTGTCAGGATTAGTTTTTGGTTTTCTTGGAATATGTTTTGGTTTTCCATCAATGACCAAGGGGGAGATTATTAGCCTTTCCCATTTCGGTTTTCATTGCTGACACTATTATGGAGTTATCGATATCAGTTAGTATGTTTTGGTAATAGTTACAATATTGTATCTTTCAGTATCAGTACTTATAACCACTGACAAACTTTCACCGATGACAGTCACTGAAAAATATAGTTTATGAGATTAATGGCAAGATTCTTGGATCAGCTTGGAGCACAACATGTTTAGTTCGTACCTATCCTACACATGATCAAATTCATTTTGCTTAGCCGATAATAGATCTAAAAAGGAAATATATTCATATATTTTATGTTTGGCCACCAAGAAGGATGTATATACCAATGTTTAGTATATAATTATAAGTGGACTATGTAATTGAAGGACACAATTATTATGTACTTTGATGCTATGTATATGCGAACTGTTGTAAGCAAACTATTTGAAGAATATTGTATTAGTAAAAATAAGAACTTTACTACACAGAGAATTGTACCCAGTGCATATGTTGATGCATGTCTATCAGTTCAATTTTGCATATCTATCCATTAGTGCTACTTTTTAATCAGGACATTAAGTCAAAATGACAGTGAGCCTCACTGGTAGTGAGCCACCCTGTGTATTATATAACTTGTTACATAATACTTGAGAGTTAACCCTCTCCATGGTTTTTCCCATCTTGGGTTTCCACAATAAAAGAATTTGGTGTTATGTGTTGTCATGTTTACTTTTCTGTTATTTTTTTTCAACAAAGTTGAAATATGTTATATGGTAAATTAGTCAAATGCTTTACGTTTTCAAGGGTATACCGATTCACCCCTCCCCTCTTAGTCTACCAGGTGTTCAACACACAAGAACCCATCTCTCATGAGAATGAATGAAATTCTTAGCACTCATTTGCATCTAGGTGATGCTCACAAAGGTGAAGCATCGAGACTTCCCGGGAGGTCACCCATCCTAGTACTACTCATGATAAAACGCAACATTTTTTTTTGAAAATGTACAATATTATATAGTGGTAAATGTCACTGTTAGGGTTGAGGGGAAATCATGACACAATTCAATGTCCTTTGACCCATGGTTTATCTAAGGTATGGTTAGTATGTGCACAACGCAATATTTTCTAGAGTTAAATTAATGATTGATACTATTTCTCCTAACAAAATGGATTTAATACTAAGCCCATATTTAGACCTAAGTTAATCTAGTCTCCATCAAAATATTATGATTACACTGACCATATGTATTGACCATGTAAACACAACATTACCCATAATTATTAACTCAAACATAACCTACCTTAGATTTAACTAAAAATTTAACAACTTCCCTATTAGTGTAGATATAAAATTAAACTTGATAATTAACTAATATAGTAATATAATTATTAATCCTCGCTATGCCTAAAGGATCTAAAAAGATCTTTGTGACTTGAATAATTATTCCTCCATAGATTTAAAAAAAAAAAAATTCCAAATTAAATCTATATGTAAATTCACTACGGAAAACATTTAAATCATATTTACAATCGTGTGACGGAGCTACAATAACATTTTTATATTAAGGTCAAGAAAATAACAAACGAAATTACACACTTAATATTACATTTTCTAAAAGTTTAACTGTTTAAACGTAATTTATATGACAAAATGAGTCATAACCTAAAATATACATTAATATCTCAAACTTAAAGGAATTGAATTGAAAAAAAAATAAACAACACTATTAAGGTAACTTTTTTGTAATATATACAAAATGTATATATAAAGGTTAAATCATAAAGGCTTAAATTACTCAATAACATCGTATTAATAAAAGACTCTATGGAAGCCATGCTAAATATACTTTCCTTTTGTTTTATTTCATCCCACTATTCTAAAGAGAGACTATTATAATAATCTTCTTCTAATTAATAGTGTCTAAGAATAAACAGTTTACACTAAAGTTTAAAAAAATAAAATAAAGGAAATTTACAATAACATGAACAGTTAAAGCAACTTGTTCTATTTCTAATTTTGGAGAATCCCTAACCCTAATTTGAAATGAGGGTTAGGGCTCCAATAAGGGTAGCTAAGAGAAGATATTTTCATCTTCTTTCCTCTCTTTTGGTTGTGCCCTAGCCCTATGGTTGGACATATTTTCTTGAATGTTTGTTGTTGCAGGTCTGGAGCTTGAGGAGGCAACCAAGAGTGGGTAGATGGAAGACATATACATTCACAAATATATATGTAATACACACAATGTATTACATATATATTTGTGTGTACATGTATTTACATAGGTGACAGATGCTGGAAGAAAGGCGAACTGCACCAAAGATGGGGGAAAGACTTTACTAGTCTTGAAATCTGTTGCGCAAAGAAGAGGAGCTTCTCATGCCTAGCCGCTGTATTTTTTGACAAGGCTGAGGGTTTTATTTTTGAAGGGGGAAGTGTGTGTGTGTGGTGGCTGCAGCCTCCACCACCACCCGTGGTGGCGCAGCCCCTCCATAGCGGAAACCATGGTGGTTGTGTCCACCATGGGTGGTGGGGAGAGTCGCAGCTCACCCACCCCACATTACATAGTGCGGGGTTTGTGAAACCCGCGGGTGCGGGTTGGGGCCGAGCCCAACCCCACCCACATAAACTCTCTTTTTTTATATATTTAAAAATTAAACATTTTATTGTTTATGTAAACTTGTTATTTGTTATATATATATATATATATATATATATATATATATATATATATATATATATATATTCTACTTGTTGTTTTACTACAACATTCACATTTAGTTTAATCTTGTACTAATTTTTGAATCTGTAATTTTACTTATGTCTTTTAAATAAATGTATAGGATACACAAAACTTATTTTTCAGAAGCAATATTATGCTTAAACAATATTTATGGTTCTAGGTTAAAGGAAAATCATTCTTAGTGTAGAACTATGCATATTAAATATATCTATGTATAATATCGTAAGAAAGGAAGTACACATTTTCTACTACAGAATTTAAGATTTAAGGTTAGAGTTTTAATCTGTTTCATATTAACTCCAAATTTACCAAATCCATTTTTCTGTATTCATAACAAAAGCATCAGACATATATTATTTCTTTACTCTATAGAGTTATATGCAAATTTTAGATTTAAGTTTCAGATCTACCTTTCTAGATACAAATGAAAGTATATTATAAACAAAGTTTACTTTAATTCATTAAATCTGTGCAAATCTTTCTATTCCCTAAGGAGATATGCATCTTAGAATACATTGAGGTGTATAAAACATAAAGAATAAATTGAAATGCTTAACAACCCTTTACTCGGTGATATGTTACAAGAATACACATGCAGGTTAGGATTGTTTAACAAATTTGTATATTCATAAAAGGAATAATATTACATTTCCTTGAGGCTATGAACCTACATAGAAAACATAATTAAGAATAACTTTAAAATGAAGGCAATGACTTCCATATCTCCCTTTCACTTTAACAAAAAAAAGCATCCCTATAATTTAGTTAAGATTCTTAGGTAATAACCTTTCTCAAATACAGGAAATAAATTTAGTTTTAACTCAATATAGAGTAGCACATAAGATTCCATTTTAATTCAATATACAACATGTACATAAATAGTAGCACATAAGATTCAATTTTAATTCAACATAAAATAGCACATAAGATTCCATTCTAATCAATATATAGTATGCACATAAATTCAATATACAATAGCACATAAGATTCAATTTTAATTCAATATACAGATTTATCCATTATCAAGTTTCAACCCTGTGGCTTTGACAAGAACCAATAGATTTACAATCACATCTTAACACCAAAACTAAATTCTTCATTTCCAGCTTGAACAAAAGCCCACTAGGATGAGCATACAACACTTCATTTCCAGCTTGAACCAAAATCCACTATGTAGAGTAAACAACAAATAAATCTGCAACATTACAAGAATATGAAATATCCCATGGGAGCTCACCTCCCAACCTAGGCCTCTAATGAGGCCACCCCCGAGCTAGGGGAAACAAGAAGGGCAGGGTGACAATCAAGCATCCACAACAAAGTGATCAAGAAAACAACATATACTCCCATCCAAGTATAAACACAATTGGGTCAAAATGGACTCAATTTAGGGGTGAAGGTGGAAATACACAAGAAGGAGATTGCCAAGCAAAATATCACTATGCACAATAGAAACATGCCTTCCCAAGGCCTAAAAACTTATTTCCAAGAGTTCCATACTCATAATCAATTTCCTTATCACCCCCATATGAAATTTACAAGAACAACATTGGCAACATGGAGCCCATAACATCCATGACATCCCTCTTCTTCCCAAGAAGAGACTCTCAACTCACAAGGTTTCCCAACTATTCCCTTCACCCACAATTAACTATCTCCTCCCTCCCAAGGGAAAGATAAGTCAATACACTCCCAAGCACAACAACAACAAACAACAAAAAAAACAAAGAATAATATCTTTCAACAAAACATAAAGCTCAACCATAATTTGCACAAACATGAAATATGAAAATTAAGTAAATTTCATCAAGAACTAAATAAAAATGAAATCATTATAACCACATAAGGACAAGGAGTACCAACCTTACTCCTAGCTATGGATGATGTTGAGATGATCTCTTGAGATGCTAGCTCTCCTTCTCTTGACTTTTTTTCCCAAACTAGCCAAAATTCCCCAAGCACAATCTACAAGTCTCCAAAAATGGAGAGTGGGCAATCAACCCAAATTCTCCTCTTTCTCCCCCCTATAAGGTTCCCTTTCCCAACTCCACCTCTTTCCCATTAAGAAGATAGAGACATGTTTCCCCCCCTTCTTGCGTATGTCAAATTCCATGCAAGGAAGGGACTCCACTAACTTGGAGGAAGTGAGGGTCTTTCCCTTCCCCCAAATTTTCGCCACTATCAAGGAAAGACGTTAAAGAAGGCCTAGAAAAGAAGTTATGGCACCCAAAACAATGAAAAACAACCCCTAACCCATAGTACTACATGAAAACTAGATAATCTTAACTATAATGACATCAGAGGACTAAATTTAACCCTCCAAAAGTCCCCTCAAAGATTGCATTCGAATTTCAAGGATAGCACTCATGACTTGGGTTATCAAGGCAACTTACCACCCATGGTAACTCCACAACCTAGCTTAGGGTTAAACTCAACCCAAAGTTCCACATAAGCATGCCATGTCACATCACATGTGTCAATTGACACTATAAAAGCACCTCACAATTACACCATGGCATGTTCTAAAATAAATTACAAAATTAACAACCATGCAAAAGAACACATTTACAACATAATCACATTTACAATTTGGTTATTTCCCCTTTAGGGCTAACCTTGGCCTCACAAGGATTTTAACAATTTAGCCCAAACTTGTTTCCCCAATTTGAAACCATGGTTATTCCTCCTGCACACTTGAACAAAACATTAGCAGTTCAAGAACAAAAACACATATTCATGATGTTTCACATTGTAATATATTTCTTTAACCAAAGTTAATACATTGCTATTCAGAAATTAGATCAATCATGAACATTTAACTGATAATTCCTATTACAAATGAAATCTCTTATCTAACCTACCAATATAAGGCATTTGCAGAATTTAAACCAAATATCACTTTTACTTGTCATAAGATCATAATGTATTATCGAACAAAATGCAAAATAGCTATATTATGTCATCAAGGACTGAGAATCATATATATATATATAAATTCATCTAAGCATCATCGAAGTAGAGTCATCATAAGATATCTATACTATAAAAAGGTCCAAAATGAAATATATCAAAATAAATGTATCCTCCAGATAAATATGATATAACAGTGTCAGCTCTGAAATGGAGGGTCGGGGTAGGACCTCACATCCTCCCCCTCTAGGCATGAACTTCCTCCTAGAGTTCATAAAAAAGGTGGGGGTACTCCTATCTCATGCATGTTGTATCCTCCCACGAGGCTGTGACCTCGTCGTAGCAATCCCACTGGACCCTAACCTAGTCCAGCTCTCGCCCTCGTAGGGCCAATGTCCGCTGAGCTAAAATGCGGATGGGCTCTAGAGCTAGCTGCCTATCCGACTCCACCTATAAGGCATCCCAATCAATAACTTGAGACTCATCATAGATATATTTCTGCAACATAGATACATGAAATACATTATGGATACGCGATAGGCTAGGTGGCAACGCTAGACGATAGGCAACATGTCCTATCCTCTCCAAAATCTCGAAGGGTCCCACAAAATGAGGTGCGAGCTTAGAGCCCTTTCCGAAATAGATCAGACTCTTATGCGGATGCACTCTCAAAAATACCCCGTCTCCAACCATGTAGACTCTATCTGACCTCTTTGCGTCTGCATACTTCTTCTGTCTATCTAGTGCCCTCTCTGAGGTGCTCTCTGATCAAGACAACCTGCTGCCCCATGTCCCTGACTAACTCTGGCCCAACAAAAACCTATCCTCAATTCTGTCCCAACTCAAAGGTGTTCGATACGGTCTCCCATATAAGGCATGATAAGGAGGCATACCCAAGGATGTGTGATGCCCATTATTGTAGGCAAACTCTACTAAGTGGAGGTACTCCTCCCATTTGGATTGGTGATCCATAACATACATCCGCAACATATCCTCCAAAACTTGATTTACTCTCTCAGTCTTCCCATTAGTTTCAGGATGATAGGATGTACTAAAATTGAGCTTGGTGCCCAAATTTGTCTGCAATTCTCTCCAAAAAGAAGAGGTAAAGAGAGAATCTCGGTCTGATATGATCTTACGAGGGATGCCATGGAGCCTGACAATATCTCACAAGAATACCTGTGCTATTGCTGGTGCTGTGAAATTGGTATGCATGGGTGAGAAATGGGCCACTTTGGTTAACCTATCCACTGTCACCATGATGGCATAACGACGACGAGATGACATAGGTAAACCGACAATGAAGTCCATGGAAATGGTGTCCCACTTCCACACCGGTATCTCATGTGGCTGAAGAAGACCACTTGGATGACTGTGTTCTTCCTTAACTCTCTGACACTCTAAACATCTGGCCATAATACTAGCAATGTGCAACCTCATACCCGACCAGTGATAGAGCTGCCTCAGATCTGCATGCAACTTCTTGACCCCGGGGTGTGCTGCATATGGTGATTTATGAGCCTCAAGTATAATGAATTCATGCAACCCACTGGGTGTAGGGACGTAAATGCGACCCCTATGACAAAGAAGTCCATCAGATTCTAGGGAGAACCCATCAAATCTCCCCTTAAGGGGTCCCTGATCTCGATCCAACCGAACATACTCTGAATAGAACTCATCCTCAAGCAAATGCTGAAGTATGCGATCCCTCGAATCTATACTAGTAGTCAAAGAGGAGAGTGTGTGATGCCTCCTACTCAGGGCATCTGCTACCACGTTCTCCTTACCTTTGATGTAGTGGACATCAAAATCATACTCACAAAGGAACTCCATCCACCTCCTCTATTAGGCATTATCGTTAGGCTAGGTGAAAATGTACTGGAGGATTTGGTGATCATAATGGAGCTCAAAACGGTGCCCCAGAAGAAAGTGATGCCACCTCACTAAAGCATGAACCACTGTGGCTAGCTCAAGGTCATGTGTAGGATAATTAAGCTCGTGGGTCTTGAGCTTCCTAGACTCTTAGGCAACGGCTCGTCCATCCTGCATAAGAATTGTTCCAAGTCCATCTAAGGATGCATCTATGCAAACCATGAAGTCAGCTGAAAAATCTGGCACTGCTAGGATAAGTGAGCTAGTAAGGGCTCTCTTGAGCTCTTGAAATGCCCTCTTGCACTTCTCCATCCACTCAAACCTCTTTCCCTTTCTCTGAAGGGATGTGACGGGGTGTGCCACTCTAGAGAATCCCGCTACAAAACATCGGTAGGAACCTACTAACCCCATGAAGCTCCTGACCTCCGACACAGTGGTAGGTGCCAGCTAATCTATGATAGCTTTGATTTTTGATGGATCGACTGCGATACCATCACTTGATATAACGTGACCAAGGTAGTGGAACTCTAACCTAAAGAAGACACACTTCGACAAACTACCGTATAACTGATTATCTCTCAGGCACTACAAAACCTGTCTCAGGTTCTCCTTATGCTCCTCCTCACTACGAGAGTATATCAAGATGTTATCTAGGAACACAATAACAAATTTGTTCAAGCATGTATGGAATACTCCATTCATAAGACTCATAAATACTACTGGAGTATTCGTGAGGCCAAAAGGAACCATAGTAAACTCATAGTGTCTGTATCTTGTGCGGAAAGCTGTCTTCTGGATATCACTCTCCATAATCCTCAACTGATGGTATCCGTATTTTAGGTCAATCTTTGAGAATACTTGGGCACCCTGAAGCTGATCAAATAAAGCATTGATCCTAGGGAGTGGAAACCGATTCTTGATGGTAACTTTATTTATCTTATGGTAATCCATGCACAACCTAAGTGATCCATCCTTCTTCTTAACAAATATGACATGTGCTCCCCATGGTGAAACACTAGGGTGAATGTGCCCTTTCTCCAAGAGCTCCTCCAACTGGACCTTGAGCTCATCGAGCTCGTGAGTAGTCATCCTGTACGGGGCTCTAGATATGGGCACTGCTCTTGACACAAGGTCAATATGGAAATCAACTGCCCTAGGTGGAGGCATACCAGGTAGCTCTGAGGGAAAGACATCCGCAAATTCCTTTATATAGGGAAGTCATCAAGGGAGGTTCCCTTCTCCTCCTCCTCTCTATCACTGATGGTAATAACAAATAATTGACATCCTTTGCGCATGCATCACTTAAGCTGCGTGACGAAGATCACTCAAAGAGGTATGGGTCTCTAGACCCCTGAAATAACCATGGGTGAACCTAAGCCATCTACACATTCGATCCTCTTCTGTCTACAGTCTACCTTGACACTATGGGCACAAAGCCAATCCATGCCAAGGACTAAATCATAAGAACCGAGAAGGGTGATGCGTAAATCAATCATGGAGGTCATGTCTCCTATCTATAACTGACAGTCTCTGACAACAGAATCAACAGATACTCTAACACCAGATGCTAACTCTACTTCCTATTTTACCTCCTATCTAGCTACCACTAGCCCGCATCGCTCCACTAAAAATGGGGAAATAAAAGAATCGGTAGCTCTTGAATAAAAAAGGATAGTGATGGTACTACCTCGAATCATATCTGCTGCCTCGATCACTGTGGCATGATGCTCAGCCTGGCGGTTATCAACTGTTGCAAAGAATTTGTGGGACTTACCCAAGTCCCCAACCATGGCCTCAGATGTTGTTGGACGTGAACTACCACCTTGGGGACAATCCCTAGCAAAGTGCCCTATGGCCCCACATGTGAAACAAGGCCCTCGGGACTGTATCTGTATCCCCTGTGATCTGGTGTGCTACGATCCCCTGTCCTACTAGAACTGCTGAAACCACCTCGAGAGGTCTACTGAGTCCTTTCTGGAGGTGTGAATGGTGCCTGTGACCTTTGATCTCGCCTAGGCCCTTGTGCCTGCCACTGCTTGGGCTTAAAGCCCTGCTGCCCCTGTGTCGGTCTAGTCCTCTGACTCTGTTGAGTCTGCTGAGGCTGAGGCTGTGGGGCCTTGAAGGTCCCTAACGAGTGCCTCTAATTCCCCTTCCAAAGGGGTCTTTGATATCATGTACCTTGAGGTGCAAAATTTTGATTCTTTGACTGATCCCGTGTATCGTGTCCTCTCCCCCGCACCTCCTCTGCAATCAAGGCCTTCTCTACGGCCTCTCATAGATCCACTGGTGCTGCCATGCACACTGGTCCAAAAATAGAAGCATTCAAACCCGTAACAAAGTGGTTGACATAGATCTTCTCATCCTTCATGTACTCTACATGAGGTAGGAGCTCGAGAAATATGCTCTCATACTGAGCAATAGATAGACCCCTCTGCTGTAGATCATGGAACTCGTCTATACGACACTGCCTGTAATGCTCTGAGAGGTAACGATATTTGAATCTCTCCAAAAAGGATTCCCAGGTGAGTGTGTCAATAACCAGGTTACTCTTGTACACTTCCCAGAGCCACCAAACTGATGTGCCTCCTCTCAACAAGAGGATGGCCAATCAAGCTCGTACATTGCTCTGACATGCGCGTAAACCAAAGCATCTCTCTAAACTTAGTAACCATGCCTCGAACTCAATCCCGTTTGTGGCACCCGAAAAGGGTGGTGGTCTGAGGTGGAGCAAATCCTTAACCTGGTCCCCCACATCCTGGGGCGCTCCTCTACCTGCCTGATATACAACCCCTGGGAGTGGTCCCGCCATGTGAACGAACTCCCCATCCTACTTTATCTGCTCCTCACCCCGTCGAGGAGGAGGGATCCTACTATTCTCACGGGTTGCTCCCCTTACTCCTTCTATCTGGTCTCCAAGCGACAACCTATCCATAAGAATCCCTGCTAGATTCTGGCGAGCATTAAGTACCTCCCGATTCAGATTCGGGGGTGGAACAGGGGGAGGTTCCTGCTCCACATCAACGTCCACCCTAGCACCCTCTGCTTCTTGCTTATCACGAGCTGGTGCCACACAGGTACGACCCCGACCTCTTCCCTGTTGGTGAGCCTGCCGAGTGACGAGAGACATCCTACATTTAGAACAAAGTATAAAGGTCATTAAGGACAACCATAACATTTGTTTTTGAAAGTCTACAATATGGTATAATGCTTAACCACATAGTTTTTTTTTATCGGTAATATACGCTTTTGACTGGAGCGATAACCAGTGAGGCCACAAATCTGGGGGACCTCATCCCCATGAAACCAACACATCAGACCCGCGATCCAAAGAGCCCAGTAGGGACATCAGCCTAGGTCGACCGGGTCTGCGAGCACACCAAGACTAGCGAGGGTCTGACAACTGGATCACAAACACCAATATTCAACCTCCTCCATCGCAAGAACAGTGCACTCCCTTGTCAACGATCCTTTCTGACTCCCGTGACTGTAATGCATAGCATACGCCGAGTGTTGCCTGTGAAATTCAAACCCTGAATTATGCTGACCAACAATTCCTTCTGACTCCTATGCTCAAAATAGACTATCTCGCTTGATTGCACTTCCCGTGGTTCAAACATTGAACCTCCTAGTTACTGGGGCTCGCAGCCACCGCTGCATTGTGAGCTCATGCTCGCATAACCGCATAGTTTCCTCCAAGGTTAAACCCACTTTGCTTACAACCTCATTTGTAAAACCTTCAACAAATGTTGTGCCTTATGAACCATTTATTAGAAAGCCCCTTAAGCTCATCAATTGATAATTAGGAGATATTTTCCATAACAAGTCAAATTGTCATATTGCTATAAGAATTCAATTGTGTAATTTTTGAGTCAAACTCATTGACCCATGTGTCATGAGTAGTGATTCACAAGAACTCATCTCTCATGAGAATGAATGGAACACTTAGCACTCATTGTATCTAGGTGATGCTCATAGAGGTGAAGCACTGAGACTTCCCATGAGGTCACCCATCCCAGTACTACTCCATCTCAAGCACGCTTAACCATAGAGTTTCCTCTTTCTAACTTTTTAACATCTTCATTCTAAAATTCATTGTTAGGGTTAAAACAAGACATTTGTAAGGTTGGGCTGAAAAGCTCACTCTTTTAAAAATGAACATCTTCTGATATATTTTACATATATAAAATTGTATACAAATGCATTGTGGAAATTCGATAAAATTGATATATAAAATAATTCTATTTATGAACATTCTCAAATATTTAAAGGTTGTAAAAAATCTAAATTTTATGGAAAAGAAAAAAACATTTTTTGAGTAGGAAAAAGTAATGACTTTTAATTTATGGAAATAAAATTGTTTTATAAAATTGTTCTATTTATGAACTCAAATATTTCAATTGTTAAGAAAAAAACCTAAATTTTATAGAAAAGAAAAATATTTTTTGAGAAGAAAAAGTAATGGCTTCTAATTTGCTTAAAATAGGGTTATTCATAACTGATTATCTCTTCATGGACATGCATTTTTTCCATATAGAAAATCACCCAATTTAGAAAACTTTAATAGGGTTATTCATAACTAATTATCTGTTCATGGACATTTATTTTTTCCATGTAGAAAATCACCCAATTTAGAAAACTTTTATAAATATTTCAAATACCTTAAAATTTTTAAAATAGAAAAATAACGAATTCTAATTTATCTGGCTAGTTATTATTGACGAATTCCTTATGATAGATTTAAAATCTCTTCAAAACCTATTACACCTTAAAATTTTTAAAATAGAAAAAATAACAACTTCTAATTAAGTGCAAAGCACAATTATGAAAGATTAATTAAACACTCTTGTATGAACATACACATTTTTTTAATAGAAAAATCACTACAAAAATTTCTCGTAAAAAAATGTTATTGACATTTACTTGGATTTACCAAATTTGTGTGAACATTCAAGATCTCTCCTTAAAAAAAACATTTTAGCTTGTTATTAAGCTATTGTATCCTTAATAAAAACTTTTTAAAACAATTTTTAGGCATAACTAATTAAGAGTGGAGTGGGCTTTGAGCGTGCAATTATTTCTCCATTGCCCTTGACTAGAGGTTGTCCTACAAGGCGTTTGTTATTAGTGGTGTAGGTATTTTACGCTTTCAATGAAAACGGAGGGAGGAAAGCGTGTTCCTTGTTTGGGTAGGAAATTGTGATGGGAACGATGAAATAGAGGAGAGGGTGTATGCATTTTCTTCTTCTTCTTTTGTTTAATTTTTTAATTAGTATCGTTCCATTGTTTTTTCTTTCTTTGTTTTTAGTTATTGGTTCTTGATTTGATTGCGTGTGTAGGCTAATCAAGATTTGGGTGTGTGATTAGAGAGGAGATGAGAATTTGTTAATTGAAAAGTCGAAATGCAATTGGGTCTCACGCATGTTAAGGGGATGGAATCTGGCGGGGCTTGGTGGTGGTGATGTAAATGCAATGCTACGCGCAGCCGTGGCGACCTTGGCTTGTCTTGTAATATGCCACAACCATTGCCATTAGTATCACCATACCTACAATCTTCCTTCCTTTCCTTCCTCACACACGATCAAATAGTCACCACAATTTAACACCAACGCCATCGTCGGCGGCTCTGGCAAAGAACCCATCTAATTTTTATCACCATCGCCATTTCTGATCGTTCTTGTTCTGCGAGGGGAGCTGCCCAATCTGCAGCTGCTTTCTTACCCAGTTTTCTTTCTGTGCTTAGGGTTTGGCCCCTGAAGTACCCGTTGGACCTCCGTTCTGTAAGTAGTTTTGATAACCCTCGTTTCAGGGCTTTGTTCCCATTCTTGTTTTTTGGTAGGAGACGTAAAATAACAAGGTTTACCCTTTTCAATAGCTGCACTTCTTCAATTCCGATTCTGAAAACAAAAGCAATATCTGTGATTTTGGTCAAGTGTTGTGAAGGATCCTTTTCTTTGGGAAAAGTGGATGCAAATTTATTCAAACCCTAATGAAAATCTTATCCTCTGCTCTAGATGTGCAAAAGTTTGAGGGTTCTTTTTTGTTTGGCGTGCATGGATTGTTGAAATCCCCGGATGCGTGGAATTGGGTGTTTTTTTGGTCTGATATGGTTGAGGACATCGCACGCCATTATTCAGCGTGTGCGCTGTGAGAAAGAAATACGTTAGCATATAAGTATGGCGAGGATCGATGGACTATTCATGGTTTTAGTTTCTAGCTCATAGTGTCTTTTAAATGGCTTTGCTGTTCTAAGAAAACATCTTCTTAGGGATACCGTATATTATGTGCAGTGGTTTTTTAATGGGGGTTTGTGGTAGTAACCAAAGAGGTGTCTGTTTCAGCAGAAGCCCAAACATTTTTTGGAGCCATAGATAGTAGTAGTAATTCTTTTGACTGCGATTAGATGTTTGCTATGTGGCGTTTTCTGTATTTGAATTTTCTAAGCTTTTATGGTCCATAATGAATGGAGGCCATCTTAGAACAATCAGGTTTTTCTGTTCAGTCGTCCTTGTTTCCCAAGGAGGTCTGCAATACATGAAATCAGATCTTTGCTGTTATGTTTTTAGGTCCTATGCTCACAAGATGAATCTAATAGGTCTTTTGAAATGAGCTATTTGCATTGTGAAGAAGATTTTGTTTTGTTTAGTTAATTGTGTAATGCAGGTTCAAAACACCTCAAAATTGAAGGAAAAAATCTCAAATTTATGGAAATTTTTGTGACTTATAATATTATGGTTTGTTTTCTTTTTTCTTTTTTCTTTTTAACTTCTTCATTAGGCGAGTTCCCTTTGTTTGCACTAACATTATGCTGAATCGCCCTGACCAAGTGATGACTTTTCCATCAAATTCAGTGAGTACTCTCTCCAGTCCGTTGTGGCATGCCACTTTGTTTGTTTGATGCAACATTTTTCCCCTCAAGCTCATTCCATTTTACCAAATGGTATTTCTGTTCTGTTGGTGTTCTAATGGTTTCTAGTATAATTTTATTTGCAGATGTTCTCTTATCTTCTTTTTTGATTGCAAGTTGTTTTCATTTGCCTTTTCTTTTTGATGCTACTAAAGTTTCTTTTCTCATGCATTTTCTATTTTTGCGTCAATTCTTCAATATCATCTCTTCATGATTCAAAGAGTGAGGATCTATAAGAACTGCTCATCCAATGTTGTTGCCACATTTACACTCGGCAAAATGAAAAGTGATTTTGTGCTCAACTCTCGTTGGAATTTGTTTTATTTTAATCTTTCTTAATATGTTAACTCAGTGTTTGTATCAGATTTTGACGAGTACAGCCAAGATTTGAGATAAAACTACCTTTTCCTGCATTTTTAGATTTCTCCATTTCTGCCAATCTAACAAAATGACATCAATCTCTTGTTTCATGATGATTTTTGTGCCACACTTTTCTGTCTACTAATTATTTTTTTATTTTTTATTGTCCATAGTAGCAGAAACCTCTTCTTTTGCTTAAGGTACCTAGGTGTAAGATACCGACAACCAGATAGTTATAACTGTTTAAAATGGGCAAGTAAAATATGACATCAAAGCTGTTAGATTTCCACAGTCCATATCAATGCTATGCAAATTTCTGGGGTTTGATTGTTTGAATTTTTTACATCAACGTCTCAGATCACATTCCGTGATCCATCATCAGGAGTTGATGTAAAAATTTTTCACACAATCGAACCCCAGAAATTTGCATAGCAAAATATGACATGTTTACAACTTTTAATGAAGAGCAATCACTTCATCTTTGGTTTAGTCCTCTGATATTAGCGTAAATGTAATGGAGGGGAAATGATGAATATGAATCATCTTGTCCAATTTAATTGCTCTTATTGTTGCCTCTCTCTTGTTAAAAGAGAGGAGCTGTGTAATTTGTATTTTTCTTACTTTGTTTCCTTCTGTGGTTAGTGTTTCACCCTTTAGCTACCCACTGGACCTAATTTTTCTAATTTAGCCTTGTTAACCCTCTTTTCAAGGCCATTTCTGTTTATTGTAGGAGACAAAAAATGACAAGGTTTGAACTTTTTGATATTTGCTCTTTCTTTAATTCTAATTCTGAAAATAAAAGCAAATGTAATGTTTTTGCAAATGTTGGAAAGGATGATTTTTAAGGGAAAAGTGGATGCAAGTTTATTCAAACCCAAATAAAATCCTATAATCCTCTCTTGATGTGCATAAGCTGGGGAGTTTTTCCTTGTTTTGTATGCTTGGTTAAGATTTTTTCATCTAACATAGGTGGGGACATCACACCTCATTGTTTGGTGTGTGTGCTGTGAGAAGGATAGATGTTAGCGGTAGAGAATAGATAACTATGGTGAGTATTTATGGATGATATATTGTTTTATTCTGTGGTACACAACATCTATCAAATGGTTGCTTTTCTAGATTGTAAGATGACTCTTGTTAGGGTTGCTGTAGATAATGTGTAATGACTTTTTCAATGGGGATTTTGTATGTGGAGCATGTTTCAACTTTACTTAAACATTGTATGGATCATAGATGGTAATAGTAATTGCCTTGTAAACAATTAGAGGTTCATAAAATGGCTTTGGTTGTTTCTGATTTTTTTTATGCTTGTAGGATCTTTAGTGAATGGGCCTTTCCAGCACAATCAGGTTTTTCTGTTCTGTCATCCTTATTTTAGAAGGATGACTGCAATGCATGAAATCTGATCTTTCCTTTTTATTATGCCTGTGAGATGTATTGCAATAAGGTCTTTTTCAATGTGACAATTTGCATTGTGAAAATGTCTTATTTAGTTTTCTGTGTTATGCACGTTGGAGCATTATTAAAATCTCAAGCCTACAAAATTTGTGCTGAATCATATTATGGATTGCCTTAATTTTTTTAACTTCTTTTTTTTTTATTTGGGAAGTGACTCATTCCTTTTCTTGTGTAACCCTAGACTGAGTTGTCCTGACGAGGGATGACTCTTTCATTAAATTTGCACGGTACTTGCTCCAGTCCATTGTGGCATTATTCTAAGTAGGTGTGATGCAATATTTTTCCATTTGAGTTCATCCCATTTAATCTAATGGTCTTTCTGTTCTATTGGTGTTCTAATTATTTATGGTATAATTAATATGCAGATGTTCTTTCATTTCTTTTATATTTATACAATGTTAGCATTTGTCTAGATTCTACTGAAGTTTCTTTTCTCATGCAAGCTCTATTTTTTAAGTGTGAGTAGATTTCCACAATCCATCAGATAGTCTGTATGCTGCTTCTTGGTTTGATTGTGTGAGTGTTTTTGCATCAATGTTTGGATCACACTCCATTATTTATCATCAGGATGCTAGAGAGCATAAGGAGAAAAAAATGTGATCATCCTGATGATGGATCAGAGCGTGATCCGAAATGTTGATGCAAAAACACACACACAATTAAATCCAGAAGCAGCATACCAACTAGCTCTATTTTTGCCTGAATTTTTTGTCATGTGTCCGCGTTTCAAAGGGTGAGAATCTATAAGAGGTGTTCTGCCAGTGCTATTTTCCCATTTCCTATTAGAAAAAATGATATAAGTGATTTTGTTCTTAACTCCTATTGGAATTTCTGTTGTTTTAGTTTTCTTTTGATTTCTTTCAATATTTGAAAAAACAAGCTGTTTCTGCAATCCTAGTTTCCTCCATTTCCTGCATTGTAACACAAAATGACATCTATCTTTTGTTTCAAGATGATCCTTGTGCCAATTTTTTCCATGTAATTAGTTGATCTTTTGTTTTATCCAATGCTTTGTTCTGGCAGAAAACATTCTAACCAACTCTAATGGACTTTCAAAATACCATGTTTTAAATAAAAGGTTTTATTAATGTGCACTTAGTAGTGTCTTTCATGTTTGAATGAGGTAGAGGAGAATGCTTTCTATAATCAACTTTTCAATTTCATAAACCTTTCTGTTTTTTGATTGCAAATATTATGACTGCTAATAGGAGCAAGTTCTTCTACTTTGTTTTAGACCTCTGATTTTAGCTTAAAATGGCATGGAGGGTAAAGGATGGTTCTGAACCATCTTGCCCAACTTAATCTTCCCGTCCTACCTCTCCAAATTAGTTGCAGGATCTACCAAATTTGTTGTCATCTTGATATGTTAGTATGTGATCTTGAGAGTCAGTTTCCATGTAGATGTTTTTTTGTTTTTCGCATGTAAATATACTTTTTTTTTAATTGTTCTAATAATGAATCTTGACTCTTCTTCCACAATTAATTTTCCTTAGCTAGTCCTATTCTTTTGTCAAGAGCCATTGCTGACAAGAAACTTAACACACTTTCTAAGTGTGTTCTAGATTTGCTTGGCTTGGAAATTGTGCTATTTAGATAGCTGATTGGTATAGTGGTCAAATCCTGTAAGTATTGGGTCAAAATTGCAAGCATTCAAAAACTAATATAAGTAGTTGGAAAAAATTAATTTAATCTGGTTTTTATATTTGATCTATGTAATATACCTTTTGTCTCTAAATTGCTAAGTTTTTGTCAAATCTTAGTAAGTGATGATTATTACACTCTGACATCTTCATATGATTTCTGATTTCTATAAGGTTTTGTCTAATATTGGACGATGTAGTAATGTTTGAAATGTTGTGTGGTATTTTCTGATTGGTTATGCTAGTTCCCAAAAAGGTACAATGATGGAGAGCTTCCTTTTTTTGATTTTAGTGCATACTTACTTTTGATAAGTTTTCTTAATTTTTCTTTTTGCCATTTTTGGGTAAGACTAAATTCTAGTTTTTCCTTATAAGTCTATTTTTAATTTTTTGTTGGTTTTACTGAGGATAATTTTGAATGTTTTCTTTGAACTTGAAAAAAGTTAAAACAACAAAATTAGTCTCTTTTTGTTTTCTATGCACTTTCAGCTTCTTCTGTCAAGTTCTGTTGAGTGATTAGTAATTATGAACAAAAGCAACATTATCTTGAGCAGTTAGCATTAAAATTGAGCAGTTAGCATTATAATTTTACCTTGGTCTTGATTTCTGTACAGCATTGCAAAAAAGAATTACTATTGCTGCCATGTCATTTGGTTGGTTCTTATTTTCTTCAGCTTTTGGATGGAAAGATGCCTGGATTCTTATTCCAACTTATAGAAGATCCTCAAGTTTAAATCTAAATTCAATGAATCAGTATCCTTCTTTGACCCTTTCTTAACTTAGCTTGGGCTTCTTTTGGTTGGAACTTTGATAGTGGTTTTCAATTCAAGAATTAGTAATCAAACATTTTATATAATTGTCTTTTGGTGGAGGATTGGTGGACACTATTAATTTGTTCTTTATGTCTGCCTCTTGGGTTTTAACTTTTAAGACATTGTGTTTTATTAGCAATATGTTTGAAACAACTGTTTAGTAAGCTTGGTTAAGAAGCAAGAGAAAGGAGAGCCAATTTCTTCAATAAAAGGAAGAGATCGGATGGAAGTTGGTCATGCTTTTTTTGTAAGGGCTTTCACACATATTGGTAAGGATTTCCGATTCTTACAAGGCATGATATATGCTATGTTTGTTTTGTAAATAACTATCCAGAGATTCCTTAAATTGGCCAAGGATAAGGTTGACACAAGGCTTAGAAGCGAGTTTTGTTGCATTGAGTATGAGAATGTGTCAAGCTTCTTTTTCCATAGGGGAATTGAAAGTATGATTAAAGCTATACAGTGTGGAACATGGTATAGACATAAGAAGAAACTAGACCACCAAATCATCATTCTCAGAATACTTAGACATGACAAAATACCACATATGTTCAGAGAACACCAATGTTTTATTCATAAAGAAAATCTACGGTAGGGGGAGTGATCATTACACGCCAGCAACTTAAATGGGTAGGATTGGGTAATTATATGTTAAACCTCGTAGTACCTTGATCAGTAGGCTCTCCAATTAGCCTCTATGTATCGGCTACCCAATCTAATAAGTTAACACATAAGAGTTAGATAAGATTGTTAACTGTATCTTACTGTTGGGGAACTGGAGTTGGCTGTTTATTTATGTTGGTGCACGTTTCTTGGTTGTTAGTGAGCAACCTATCCAATATTCTCAAATCAATGTATTGTTTTTTAATGGGGAAGGAGCTCTATGTCATTAGGGTTTCTGGTTGCTTATTTCTTGGGTCATTTGAATAAGATGTCTGGATGGTATTCCTTCACACCATGCTGTCTCTTCTCAACTGATTACCATTTAGTAATTATATGTTTATGTTTGAAATGTTGAGGCGTACTGTTTCTTTATTACAGAGGTCTGCCCAGAAGCTTTATTATTAAACCATAATTGACGAGTTTTTTTAAATTTTTGGAATCTTGACATATATTTTGGAGCGTTAACGAATCACCATTATGAGGCATGTTGAGACAATACAACAACCAGTTTTCTGCTTTCATAGTCTCTAATTAACTTAATGGCTTAAGCTAAAGTCTATCCTGTATGTGGAGTCTGGACTATCAATTCATCTTTATGCACTTGTACTGGTAGGGGATGTAATTCTATAATGGGAAGTATCCTGCTTTCCAGAATGCCCATGGCCTCACTGTTTTCAAAATTAATGTCTTGCAAGCCTCCCGGATTAAATCATGTATCTTTTTTTCTTAATGATAGTGAATACGAGCAAGTTGTAACGATAAAATCCTTCTTGTTGAGCTTCTTTTGTTTGAGCTGCTTAATGTCAGATGTGCCTTGGAGATGGTGAAAGGCAGTCAGGAATTTTTGGAGGCACCTCCAATGGCCTCATGACATCTTTGGAAGATCAAAAAGGGAACTTGTCCTAAAAATTATCAAAAAAACAAAAACAAAAAATAGAACAGTATTCTTTGACCGTCCAAACCCAGAACAGAGCATTGACCCTATCCCAGTCAGCACAAAAAGTCACGAAGGTAGAAACTTTTTCTAGATGTTTTTTTTCCAATTTTTTTTAGGTGTTTTTAGAATGTCTTCTGATGTCTGAATCACATGTGTACATGTTGAAAATGGCAAACCTCTCCCACTACCTGTACCTTACATTTCCTAGAGATTGTGTTTAAGTAGCTTATTTTAACTCAAGGCATGCAATGGCACAATGAAGATAAAATGTCATGGAGTAAGAAAAGCTGCTGCAGTATTTCATGGTAGGAAAGTTGAGTGCCAGAAATTTTATATATGCAAAATTAGTTGGTGATGATTTTTAAGTGACGGAAAGTTAATGCATGGTCTTTATCTTTTTTCCTCTGTGTTGGTACCATTACCAGTTTGTTTTCGGATATGATGGGTTGTGTGAGGTGCAGGACAAATAATAACCCAAATGCTTGCAGTTTCATCTAGGGAGGAATAACGAATGCACTAGTATATGTTACAGTACAGTTTCCACCATATCCAAGTGCCCCGACCATTTGATCCACAATCTGGGCGTGCTATTGGTTGGTTTGAACTAGAGACCTCACTGTTATTTGAATGGTGCGTTGCCACTGCATCCCAGACCCAAACTGATTTTGCTCATGGTTGGCAGTTAAGTTGCTGGTCTTGGTTTGGAATCGGGTTCGGAGTTCGGTTCGGGGTTTGGGTTTGCGGGATTGGTCAATTTTTTTAAGGGGCGTGGGTTTGTTCTACATTTGTTCGTACAAAAACCATATAAACAATGAAAAACAAAAAATATATACATATATACAGCAGTAATTAAGTTTATAATACACTACTATGCTAATAGTCAAGTAACTAGCAAAATACACCACTATGCTTAATAGTCAAGTAATATAGCAAAATACACCACCATATATATTAATGTTTTAGTTTAAATAACATAGCAACATGCCAAAATACACCAATATATCAAGGTTTTAGTTATAAAATAATAATGTTGACTGATACAATCAACCATCACTGATCAAATATCATCATAAGTCATAAAAAATATCGTCATCCTGCATATCAATATGCTGTGGTAAATTAGAAGAACCACAAATAGTGCCACTGGTAGTGGCGATAGCACAATGATTGGCAGTGGTACTAGCAATCTTAGGATTGGCTTCATGATCACTAGGTAGCTCATGGCCATCATCAACTCCAAGTGCAGCAAAGCGAGCAACTGAATCATCCAACTTGACATGCTTTGGATCAACATCCACCTCCATTGTCTCCCCTTTTTTGTAACTATTTTCTTTGTGTGTTTGAAGCCGCAAGTTTGAATGCACATAGACCAAGTCCTCCGCCTTCTTGGAGTGTAGTATATTTTGATTTATTGAGTGGATGGAAGAGCATGTGCTCCAATTCCTCTTAGATTATGATAAAGTAGCTTACTGCCAAGTTTTTTCAATTTTTCAATTTTTCAATTAGAGAGGTAGGAGTTATGAATAAATTTTTTAAATTTAAATTCATCAACAAGAATATTAAAAGTTAAGAATTTACTTTTGGTAAAATTTTGATGGCAACGAGTTGTAGGTATGGTAAATACAAAACTCATTAATTCAGCCCGAAGTGTAGGTCATATGTCTTCGTGAAAGAGTCTGTGGAGGGCTGCCTTGGACCCTTGAGCATCTTTAGGATCTCTATATGGGGTAACTTTTGTGTTAGTTTCATTAAGGATCGATTGATTATAGTACTTGGGACTCAATGTAAAGGCAAGGAGATGCAAAGGAGTAGTCATTTTGTTCCATCTCTGCACCATGATTTTGTGTAGTTCCTTAAAGAATGTTTCTTTGAGATCTTTCTCTTTTTCATTTATGACGCCTTTCATTTTCATCAATCATTGAATGCCATCATATACCACATCCATGCAAGGCCTATCAATCTCAATATATCGGATCATGTTCAATATAGGCTTAGTAAATTTCAGGATGTACTTAGCACGATCCCACCAAGAGTCAGCTAGTATCACTGCCCTATTATTTGTTGCCCTTGTAGTGCTAGATTGCCTTGATATGCTCCAATTAGCATTGATGACCCATTCTAGACAATGCTTCACGAACCTTCACAAGTGTTTCAAAACAATTGTGTTGGAGGTAAAACATGCCTAGGCAATCTGTTTCAAAATCAAAATAATAATAAATTAAAATTAAAATTAAAATTAAAATTAAAATTAAACACTTGAAAGTTTACTAAAGCAAAACATAGTGAAATAATTTAACTTACCTTCAACAGTTCCAATCTTGAGAATTGTTTTAATATGCTTTGTGACATACACTTGTTGGTGATGAGCATTTATATATCCTAAGCATCAACATATATTTGTTTGATCTATTCAACTTTGTTTCTAATTTTTTGCAGCATTAGGTTGAGTGTGTGGACAACACAAGGTGTCTAAAAAATGTGTGAAAAACACTCCTCAATCCGAACAACATTTCGAGGGTCAACTTGCTCAATGGCTTTGAAAAGAATGTCGGTAATGAATGGACCATCCTTTACTTGCCCTTCACAATTCATTGCCTTGAAAAACCTTGCACCTTTCGTGGACATTACAATAACATTGACCAAAGGGCAATTTCTTGCATCTTTCCATCCATCAGAATCTATGGACATACCTATTTCAATGCATGAATCCCTAATGGGCTTCAAGCCATCCTCTACATGTTTCACCTCTTTTTCCAATAAGGAAGTAGACACCTTCTCGTATCTTGGGCCCTTGAACCCCTTTTGAGCCTCATTAATTTATCTCACCATATTTTGACAATAAGGTAAGCGAACAATTTTAAATGCCAATCCACTGGCATAGATACATCTAGCTATGTCTTGCTTGGCAATTTCTCTATTCTCATTGCGAAATGTCGTTTCCACGTGTCCTTTTGCTCTCTTATTTGACATTGGTTGTTCTTGAGGAATATGCAAGAATGGATGGCCCTCTACAGGCTCAAGATTAGGCTAAAGATTATAGGCTCAAGATTGGAAATTGATTTAGAGGCATTCGATCATTTTCTAGACTTTTCCAAAGGATGAAAACCTACTTTCCTAGCAGTTTGATTTGCTTTTGGTAGCTCTTCAATATATTTCATTACAATAGACTTTACAAGAAGGCTTTTACCTTGAGGCTTGCCATTAACTCTTGGCTGGTATGGAGAAAATTTGATGCCTTTTTGAGGGATAAAGTACAAATGTGCTTTCACTTGACTTATATGACTTGTTATATTGCTCTTTGCAACGACTACAAATCCAAACGTAACCTCTACCTAGTAGTTGTTGTCTCATTTCCACATTTTTCCATATGGGAGAGGTGGGGGGGTCTGTTTTGAACCGGGAGTTCCCAGAGCTAGAAGCACTCGACTCTGTAAACATACAAAGCCACAAATCAAAATGAAAAAATAAAATAAAATTAGAAAAGTTCATTTCAATTTGTAAAAAAATGGAAGTATAAAAAACAAAAAAAAAAACAAAAATCTACCCCTTTTGTTGAAATCGTCCTCTTCAATGTCTTTGAGAAATTCTAAACCCTTGCAACCACGTAGGAATAGCACACAAACCAGCTTAGAGCATGCGACAACCAACTCTCTTATCTCCTTGAGCAATGGAAAACAACAAAGAAAGTTCAGCAATGGAGACAAAAAGTTTTGTTTTTCATTCACAAATGCATAAATGAAATAGGTTTCATCTTTTTAGAGTTTTTGGTGGTCAAAAATAGGGTTAGGGTTGAGCTGACCTTTTTAGTCAAAAAGAAAAGATAATTTTTTAAAATGGCATCAAATTTCTCCTGGGTTCTTTTGTGGGAGTGCAAATTCCTCCCGGGTTTGGGTGAACCCACAGTTTGCGCGCCAGACCTTGTCTGAATCCACAGGGGACCGACCTGGACTTGGACCTGAACCCTCGATGAATTGGTCCCTGGGGGAGGACTTGGTATCCTAGGTTGGCAGAGCAAAGCAGTCTAATAAAAAACAGTATTACATAAAAAATTGATGCCTAGTAAAAAAACTTATTGGGAATTTATTGTGTGTTTCAATTCAGAAAACAATGCCATTAAACTAGTATGGTTATTTGGTCTTCACTGGATCCATCTACTGTACTTCATGATACCCTTCTAATGACTTTATGAGATGCTCTTTATAGTTTATCCTTTAAATGAGTTTATGGCCTTATCATTTTATGAAAAGGGTGATCTTAGCAAATCCTAACTAGGAACATTTCAGAGTCTGAATTGACTTATGTGATGCATTTTTAAGTTACAATATTATTTTAGTCTTATGGGACAAATTTAGGTTTTAATCGTTGGTTATTAGAATGCTTAGCTGATATACTTATTGGATGGTAATCCATTAGGCCAATTTTGGATTCATTTGTCTCTGTCGAAATTGTCTGTCCAGGTATATGGTACCTACATATTTGCTTAGTTTGCAAATTACTGAGTGAGTTGCTAATAACTAATTTTTCCTTTGCACAGTTAGAACATCCTTTAAATGCATAGTCACCAGGAGACTGGTACTTGGAGGCGCTGGAGACTGATAATGGTACAAGTATGGCTCATTTTCAAAAATAGGAGACGAGTGTAGTTGGAGACATCATTTTCTTTAATATAATTTAATAATTTCATGAAAATATCATGACAACTTTGAAAAAAAGAATAGTAAATCAGTCAGTCAAGAACAGTAAATAGTAGAGGCAATTTCTCTTTAGACCATTACAATGACTAGAAATCAGTCATACAACTGTTTATGTCCCTCACAAAAAAGTCTCACTGTTAGTAGATCCGATCACTATAACTTTGCATGGATCTTTGTATAATCCAAAATATCAGCATGAAACATTATGTATTTACTTGCCTTCTTTTTTTGCCTTTTAACGTGTTTTGCCCTAAGTTTTGTGGTGGGAGACTGCAACGAAAAGAACCCTGTGTGCCAGGTAGTTTCTAGAGACATATCTGGTACCCTAAGTTTTCTGGTGGGAGACTACAACCAAAAGAACCCTGTGTCAGGTAGTTTTCCAGAGGTTTATCCGGTACTGAAGATGCATCTCCATGTCTCTGTCTCCAAGATGTGTCTCGGGGTGGGAGACAGGTATCCGGGTAAACCATTTTTAAATGAGTTTATGGCCTTAACATTTTATTAAGGGCATCTTAGCAATTTTAACTGGGAACATTTTATAGTCTGAATTGACTTATGCAATGCATTTTCAAGTTACAATAAATGCATATTTTAGTTGTATGGGAGTTGGGACAAACCAAGATTTTAATCATTGGTTATTGGAATGCTTACCTGATATATTTATTGGATTGCAATCTTTTAGGCCAACTTTAGATTCAACTGTCTCTGTCAAAATTGTCTCAGGGGGTGGGAGACAGGTATCCGGGTAGACCATGTTTAATGAGTTTATGGCCTTAACATTTTATTAAGGGCATCTTAGCAATTTTAACTGGGAACATTTTATAGTCTGACTTGACTTATGCAATGCATTTTCAAGTTACAATAAATGCAAATTTTAGTTGTATGGGACTTGAGACAAACTATGTTTTTAATTGTTGGTTATTGGAATGCTTAGCTGATATAGTTATTGGATTGCAATCTTTTAGGCCAACTTTAGATTCAACAGTCTCTGTCAAAATTGTCTACTTACAGTCTGCAAATTTCTTGTGTAGATTTATCCAGGTATATGGTACCTACATATCTGCTTAGCATGCAAATTACTGAGTGAGTTACTAATTGCTAATTTCATCTTTGCACAGTACCAGCCAAAATCTAAGTAGAGCAGGAAAGATAATTCTATTTGTATCTCAAGGATAAACTACATTGAAACATTCAGTCAGTGTAACTAGTAGTGTGTTTAGCTTATAATCTAATAATCAGTCCTCTTATCTGTGAAGTTGCATATTAATCACATATTATGGTCGTTTTGGTGCATAATGTAGCTGTCATTGTTCTTTATGATAATCTGTTAATGAATTTGACAGATTTTTGTGAATTTAATAGATTATCATTTTATATGAGAATGACCTTATTAATTCTAACTGGAACATCTAATATCTGAACCGACTTGTATGATGCAGCATGAGGTGGTAATATTTTTGTAACATCATAAATTTTTACGAGACAAATTAAAATTGTTCTATTGTTCTTTCGTTATTAGAATTTTCAGCTGTAAATTTTATCTGATGGTGTTCCTTGGGGTCAGGCACCTCCACAGCCATATTTGTCTACCTACAGCCTGTCAAATTTCCTCATTTAATGAGGCACCAAATTTGTTTGTGCACATTTCTGACCAGAGTTAAAGAACAGAAAATGCATTTATGCTTGTAGCTTGTGGTCAAATTGATACATTGAATAAGTGCAACTACTCCTGTGCTTATTCCGATAACCATCTCATGATGGAAGTCACACCTATTAGTATTAATCCATTAAAGATTTTGTTTGAATCGTCTAGTTTTTTGCTAGAGCAAACAGATTTCCTCTATTCATATTAATATTGAAACTTATTTCTGGATTTGATTGTATGAATTTTTGCTTAATTTGTAAATGATCTAGTGAGTTGCTAAAACCTGCTTTTGCCAAATTTGTTTGTGCACATTCCTGACCAGAGCTCAAGAACAGAAAATACATTTATGCTTGTAGCTTTTGGACAAATTGATACATTGAATCAGTGCAGCTTCTACTGTGCTTATCCTGATAACCATATCACTCTGGAAGTCGCACCTATTAGGATTAATCCATTAAGGATTTTGTTTGAATTATTTATTCTTTTGCTAGAGAAAACTCTCTTTCTTGTGTTCTTTTTGTGCTTTTGGTTTCCTTCTCCTCTTCCCATTTTATTGTTTTCCTTTTTTTCTTTTAGTTTTTTTTTGATCGGTAATCGCTTTTGACTGGAGCTTTAAACCAGTGGGGTCACATTTGGGGAACCCCATCCCCGTGGTGATGTTTATCTAAACATTGTTATGTGACTCTTGCAGATATCTTAATAACCTCGAGAACCTACCGCTTGAAATTCACACTTATCCAGAGACATACCATAGTCAAGCAACAACACCTTCTTATCTCATCTCCTTATCCCTACATTACTATTAACTGCATACACTTTATAACTCCCGTCTTCTTATCACTCCAAAGCTCCTTATATCTCCAATGTGTTGACTGGACCACAAATTATGTGTCTGAACCGGCATGTGTGGGTATGCGGGTCTGCATCTCAAGGCTTGGGCACGGAACACGGTGGGCACAACTGCAGACCAGGGCATAAAACACAGTGGGCACAACTGTAGACCATAATGCCTCTGTTGACCGCGTGAACCTTGGGCAGTGTGAACCTCTGTTGACCGTGATTCCAATTCATTTGTCTCCATCCATGGGTGAGCGCGTTTCGGTGGGGGTGGGCGGGGATTCGAACTTATGACGCCGTATCAACATGGCTTCGCCAACAACAACATTTGCCGTTGCACTGCGGGGTCAACCCCCTTTTTTCTTTTAGTTTATTTTTAGGTCTTTTCGTCATTTGCTTGATTGGTGGTCCCTATTCCTATTCGTTTTTTGTTGTCTTTATTTTTTTTTCTCTTTGTTCTTTTAATTTTTAGTTTTATTTTCGTCTTTCTATTTTATTCTTGTTTAGTATTTTCTTGCTTTCTTTAGTTTTTATTTTTATATTAGCTTAATTTTTTTAGTCTTTTCTCCTTTCTCCCTTCTTATCCTCTTTAGGTTGTTTCTATTTTTTTCCTTGTGGCTTTTCGGGTTTGTTTTGTTTGCAGTTTCTTCTATTTTTACTTTCTTCTTCATTTGTTTTTTATTTTCTTTTTTCTATTTTAGGTAATTTCCCATTTTATTTCTTCTTTTTTGGGTGTTTTAGTCTTTAGGTAGTTTCTCTTCTCATTTTTCTCTGTTTTAGTAGTCCATTTTTCTTTTTGTCTGGTTTGGTTTCTTATTTCTTGGCTTCATTAATAGGTAGTTTCCTTTTTCTTCTTTATTCTTTATTTAGGTTTATTGATTTTTAGGTTTTTTTTATTTGTATTATTTTTCTTTCTCTTGCTTTTGTTGAGTTCTTTCTTTTCTTTTGATCTCTTCTTATTGCTTTCTTTCTTGTTTGTTCCTTTTATTTTACTATCTTTTTATGTTGCATGGGTACGCGTACCCACACCCCTAGGACATGTACCCAAGTACCGAGTACACATACCCAAGTACGGGGTAGTTAGTGGAGAGCATCATAGCTAAGGACCTTAATTAAGATTTCTGATTTTTGTTTCGGTTTTTTGTTTGTGTATCAACTTGTTGTTTATCAAGCTTAATTCAATACGTAATCAGTTTGAAACTTTGATGCAATACTGATTAACAGTAAACTTTATCAGAAGTTTATCATTTGCAATATGTCATTGTTATATGATTTATGGTCTTCTTGTTCATGTTTAAAGTCCGCCTTCTCTGTTATGCATCTAAACAATTAGAATATATTATTATTACAAACATATTGCAAATCTGAAACTGAAAACAGTACATTACATCTGCAAACTTTATCACTGTTCTTGTTTTGAAAAACCATTGTCATGACTCATATTAAATTATATTAAAAAAAAATTGACGTACCCAAGTACCCCCGTCCCCTATTTTGTTAAATAGCCATACTTGTACCTGTACCCTAAGTACCAAAGTACCCCCGTCCCCGTGCAACCTTGCTATTTTTCCTTTTGTTTTGTATTTTCTCTTAATTATTTTAATTGTTATTTTTTTCTCTTTTTCTTTCTCAGTTTTTTTTGAGGTTTTGGAATATTTTCTTTCAGTTGTTTTTTTATTTTGGCCTCTTTTTCTTACTATTTTTTTTCTTGTATTTTGGGTTCACTCATATCCTTTTCTTTCTCCTCTACTTAAAGAGTTTTGATCTGCAACCTACCATTTTACATTTTCTAAAGCTCTCTGGCTTTCATCCTGATGATGGTTCACGGAGTGTGACCCAAAACGTCGATGCAAAAAAATTATACACAACCAAATCCAGAAATAAGTTTTGATAGTTTTTTGCTTCCATTATGTTGTTTAGTTGTTTGTTGATAGTTGATTCATGTTTAAAGCATTTGCCAATAGAAGCACAATTATGCATCCTACAGTGCTATTTGCATTTAAATATTTCTATATAGATCTTGAATTTATTTGTGTTGTTATACAGGTCTAGGATTTCCGATTTTTTCTTTTCACTCTATATTTCTATTTGTGTGTTAAAGTTGGAAATAGCACGCAGCTCAGTTTAAATGGCAATTATAAAGTTCTAAAGATTTTGGCAGATGAGGAAATAGCACGCAGCATAGTTTATATTGTTTAAGCTCACAACATACAATAAGCTTATTTGCCACTAAATGTTCATGGAAAATTTCAGATCCATTAAAGATTTTTAATAGTTTTTCTTTTCTTTATAGTTTTAGAATGGCAGTTTTTTTAAACTTTAGCCTTCTCTGTGTAGATGAGGTGTAGGCTTTTTGGGTCAAGGAAAGTGGCGAATGAAAGTTGGTTCTAATCTAAATATTGTAAGTGATCGTGTTCATATTTGATTCAGAATTTCTTGTAGATACTTCTTTGAACTTATTCTTATGTAGAGTGTTTAAAAGTATGAATGTCTATTATGTTACTATTTTGCAAAAGCTAATCGATGAAAATCAATGATGGCTATGATAGTGCCATTGTCTTACAAAGAGTAATGACATTTTCTGATGATTGACATAGGTGAATGTTGAGCTATATTTAATAGCAGATCTGGTATAACAGCAACATATTGTGTGGCATACCTTTTGAACTGGGTGAAGACTGCTACACGATATAATGCAAGGTCAAAGAAACACGATCCAACCTATACCAGAAAACTTTGAGTTGGGAAACATGTCTGACCAAAACAACATGAATATTGAATCACATATTTATCAGGATGACCGAATAAATATTATGGTTGCTCCAAATGTAGATTATCAGGTTTCTGGGAATGGTTCAAACTGTAATTTTCGGAACATTGGAAGCCAGACTAGCAGTGGTTCTTTTGTCAACAGGTGGGCCTCTGGCAGTGCCAGTGATTCTGAGAATGCAGCTGGTCAGAGTTGTACTCTTGAAGATAAAATGTCTATTGGCTGGAATTCCGTTTCAAATATGCAATCAAATTCAATGGTTGATGGAAGGCAATTGCTGGACACAAATATCCTTTCGTCAGAAAATGGTACCACAAATATCTTGAACAATTCTCTTATGGATGACTGCTTGCATCTACGCCCAAGCTGTAGTTATGGACCAACATCAGATTCCAATTCTTTTAATTTCATTGCTAACCAAACACCAGTTGGGTCATACATGGATCCAACCTCTTTCCCTCACTCAACTGTATTAGTGGGACCTGAACAGGAGCAAATGACTTTTGCTGGTAACAGTGGGGTGGCATGTTTAGCAGAGAGCAGTAATGGTCGGGCAAATCGTATCATGGAAGGCAGAAGAGTATTATGTAAGAGAAAGACAGAAAATATTCCAGGTCCGTCTTTGGATCCCAATCCATCTTCTCAGTGGGATGAAGCCAACCTTAGGTTTACAATTCCTGGAAGGCCAAACATGGGCAATAGTTTAAGTATTTCTGTCCCTCTTGCCACACCAACGCTTCCTGATGAAAGGCCAGAAGAACCTGTTATAAACAGGCCTGGGGCTGGTATAAATGATGTCACTTCTGATTATAGGTGTGGATTTTCAATGGCTGGGCATCCAGATGGTTCACAAAGAAATGTTCGACTGAGATTTAGTTCACACCATCCAGAAGCAAATTTTCCTCAGATTTGGCCTATGGGGAACACTGGAAGAGCTCTGCCTGAATTACAACCTCATTCTTCTCATCCTAGACATGTACTCTCTGGCAACTTGTCTTCAGATACAGGTTCAACAGGAAGCGGTAGTGTTGGACCACTGCGCCAGCCCAATATGTTTCGTTCTTCCTCCAGTATTCCAAGGAGTTTGCACTCACTTGGAAGGACTGATAGTGCTTCTCTGCCAAGAGCAGGCAACCCTATTCCTGGTGCTGGGAGGGAAGCTTCATCTTCTATTCAGGAGGAAACAAGCTCAAGGAACATGAGAATGGGAAATACAAATAATGCTTGGCTTGCTGCAGGAACAGAAACTAGGCCAGCAAACCATGATTCTGGAAGTTGGCCTCCAACAAATCGAAACACAAATGAACCTCGAAACCACACTTCAATGTTACATCCCTCGCCAGTCATGCCTTGGGACCCACAGCACGTCCCCTTAACACAAGCACTTAGGAGGAGTGCTGCTGGTGTTCAAGGGTCTGGGTCATCATCTATTAGCAGATCTTCTCAAAGTGGTCATATTCATCCTTCCAGAACTGTTAATTTCTCTTCCTCATCAGAGAATCTTTTGCCACCACGAACTGGTTCCCAAAGCCAACAATATCTTAGATCAGCATTATTGATGGAACGCCAGGGTGATGGAATCTTAGGTGTTCCTTTTGGATCACTGCAAGCATTTGCAGCAGCTGAAGGTGATGGACGCAACAGATTAATGTCTGAGGTTTGTGAACATCTCTGGAACTTATAGATAAAGCTTTGCTTTTGAAATAATGTATTATCTTAACAGTTTTCTTTATTCATTATTCTTCTATTACTGAGAGTGCTAATAAGTATTGTTTTAACTTTTAATGAGAAAATGTTTGCTTGCAAAAGCTTCAGTTAGTGGAATTTGGAGAGGAAGTTGACTCTTCCTCTTATACATATTTGAACTATAGATATACACGGTTTTATATAATTGTAAGCAAACTTGCCAAAACATATGAATACAGGCATTCACAGTACAAACGGCAATTTTACATATCACTTAAACATTAGTTGCCACTTAGGTATACCTTTTTTAACTTTTAACTTTTCTAAACTTTGGAGTCTTGATTCTTCTCACTATTGTTTAATTGATCATGAAGTATGCTGCAATGGGCACCCTGCTAGAAACAGCATGGGTACATCTGTTACGAGCACTGGTGAAAAAAACTTAATTTTTAAAATTTGCTTGCCAGAGGCACATGTTTATGATTGCAATTTAGGTTTATTCAGATCTCATAAAATATATGTAATCTTGAGTTAGATGGGGGCAACCTTTGAAGAGGCTAGGGTTGCATCTCTTATTGATACAGGTGGATTACAAAGCACCATCTTTTTTCGTCCAGCTGAAGATTGAAATTCAGTTGTGCTGCATTTGATGTTGGAGTTTTTAATGTAGTTTTTGGGTTATCACAAAGAAGCTTGCTGAATATCTCTGGCTTTTAGTCAAATTGTCTTCAATAATTCTATTTCATATATAGTTTGTTTGCTTGAGCTACAAATCCTCCTTACCCTCTCCATCCCTTTTTTTTGTGAATAGCTTCTTAGTTTCAGCATCTTTGAAGTCCTGTATGTTTAGGACTGAGATGGATATGAACTTATAATATATTTTTTTTGTTATCACAAGGAGTCTGTTGAAGTTATCTGGATTTTAGGCTAACTGTCTTCAATCCCTTTATTTCATTTGACTTGTTTGATTGACCCTCAAGTCCACCGTGTCCTTTTCATCCTTTTTTTTTGTAAAGTGCTTTTAAGTTTCAGCATCTTGAAGTCCTTTATGTTTAGGACTTGGATGCATGTGAACTTTCAGGTTGTTAATGGGTAAATAGTTGTTTGCCATGTTAGAAATTTGCTGAAGACATATACTGTAAGCCTGGTTTGCTAGAAGGTGTTTTGTCATATGCATTTGTCTCTACTTCAATATTATGCAATTGTTAATATTGATTGGAATATCAGGTGAGGTCCTCTAGCATTTTGCGTGTCTTGTGAGTACACATTCTTTAACTTAGTGATACTAAAAAGATGATACATAGACAATTTGTTTTTTTGGTTGCTTTCCTTGAAATACATGTGCATTGATCCCAGTCTTCTCAACAGATTCGGAATGTATTGGAACTTATGAGAAGAGGTGAAGCTTTGAGATTTGAGGTAAGTTTGTGAATTGTTTACAATTTTTTCGTTGGATTCTTTTCATATGATTGGCTATAATGTTAAAGGACATAATACATAATATATTCAACTGTCCTAATATTGCCGGTACTTTGTTTTAGTGTGTTAGTCGCAGCTCAATGTGCAATTCCATATAATGGGTACAAAAAGTTTTATTTCTTGCTTTGCTATTTTTGTAAGATGATACATTCAGATCACACTATTGAATTGTTTTACCGTGTTCACCCATCTCTGATATAGAAGCATTGCTTTTGTATTCCAATAGATGAAAAAAAGTGCTTTGGATAAATCCTAAATTGCTTGTCTCACTGAGACCTGATTTTCCTAACAATTCTTGTTTTCTATGATTCATTTGGCAACAATGAAATTGGATATGAATTTTTTTTAATAAAAACTTAAATCCATCACTAAAGAAATTCTTGTGGGAGTTAAGTCTTTTATAGCTGTTATGCTTATGAGATTCTGATAAGTTGCCATTGTGAGATGGCAACTGGGACCTACCTCTCTGCAACATTATAGTAGTTGGCACTCAGATCCATTGCATCACCTTCTCAGACTCATTCTCTGGAATTTCACCTGCTTCATAAGCCTCTGGATTTTATTAGGAATCTCCATGAAAGTAAATCTTGATGACAATGAGACGTGGAATGTAATGTGTAAATCTCATGGATGCGGTATCTTTTGCTTTTACACTGTTTTCTCTTTTAAGGTGAGAAAGATTCTTGAAACCTCTTTTCTCTATTGACCCTAACCTTGAGTCCCCTCTTGCTACAGCATTCTTTGTATCTGAATGGCGTAAAACTATTAGCCAGATTTTTATGATAGGGCTTCATATATCTTATAGTTTATTTATTTCTTTTTATCCAAACAGAAAATCAAATGCAATTTGGTTTCATGCTTCATAACATGCACAGAAAGTTTTCACTGTATTGCCACCTGCAATCAATTTCGTCAAAAATCCTCAAGAGATTCAGTGTGTATGCATCCTTTTTAAAAATAAGATTCTGTCTATTAAAATGGCCACTTAGGCTAGAAGATGGAAGGGTTTCCACTAATTTCTTGCAATACGTCAGGAGTACTGTAAAATCCTCTATTCAGTTGTTTTGTCGAAATCATGATGAGAAAAATTTAATGAGGGTTGTTGGGGAAGATTATGAAAGCTGAGAAAATAAGAAATTAAGAAAATGATGAGATGGAAAAATTACATTTTGATAAGCATGTCTGACATATTCTCCGATTTTCCCATTTTCCCGCTTGGTTGCATTCCTGGTTTCCTCTGACCTGCACACAGATTCCAAGCCAGCAGAGGCAGATCATTGTGATCATTAGCCTTTACCTGAAATTAAGAAAACAATAAGAAGAAAATTGAATAACAATTTGACTTCTCGTTTCTGCTCTTCAAGTCTAGCTTGGAATGTTACTTCAATTATTGATGTGGTTTAGAACTTCCCAATACAACCTAAACTCATTACTAGTCTGCGGTTACACTCACAAACTAGCCCCTTTCTGATCTTTCTGAACTTTATCATTGTGTCTGTAACCTCCATCAAGTTTTGTCAATTTCAGGTAATACATTGATTATACGACACTATTAGTTTCCAAAACCTACATGATAGACTAGTTGCTTCAAAATTGAAAAACTCTGTTTAACTATGATGAATAGCTGTGCCTCAATAAGGATTATGACCAGAGAATAGATTGAGGAATTTAAATGACGTTTTTTGTCTATCATTTCTCAAAATGGGTTGAGTGTGCCCCCAGCCTTACGTGGAGGAATTCATTGGTGGGGAGCATTTTGACTTCACGGTTTTGCCCTCCTTGAATTGAATTCAAAATCTGTCTTTGCTGAATTCTCAAAACTCTTTAAGAGAGAGACATGTTTCTGGTGAGGTTCATTTATTCAAAAAGCATCTATGAATAGGAAATTTGCTCTCTTTTCTCCCTCCTTTTCATCCAAAGAGTGGTAGGATACCATGCCTCCGACCCTACAAGGGTTGACAATCATAGGCTAAAGAAACTTACCACCACAAAGGTATTTCATTAGTGCCATGTAGAAGTAGGTAATATTTATTAATATTTAATATACATTAAAGTTGATGTAAAATTAATTTAAATTCAATAATTAAAAAATAGTAAAATATTTTTACATTTAAATTTGAACAATATAAGTTAAATATATAATATAACTATTAATGGTAAACAACATCTAAATATTTTACCATTTAAATCTGATAGAAATCCAATTATAATTACAATTTAAATATTAATAATAAATAATAGTTGAGAGTCCACCTCCATTTTAGTTTGTCTTGAAAAATAGCTGTACCCATAATGGATACCATATTTGTATCCATACCTGTAATGTTAACCATGCAACTTTGTTGCTCTCTATTGTTATTTATATTTATATGTATCGGTTTGTTTATGTTTGTTGCAAGGGAAAATGACATCCTCACATAAAATGTAAGGCTTAGTAAATGTAATACTTAATGACAAGCAGTTAACCCTAGATTAAAGAGCTGGGACTGATTACGATATTGAATTAAATGCTCAGAAGCCAAATGATACAATAATGATACTTTATGTTTGTTGCAAGGGAAAATGATATCCTCGCATAAAATGTAAGGCTTAGTAAATGTAATACTTAATGACAAGCAGCTAATCCTCAATTAAAGAGCTGGGACTGATTACGATATTGAATTAAATGTTCAGAAGCTAAATAGTACAATAATGATACTTGTTGGTTGATGAAGATATGCTGTGACATATGCCTGTCACCTATTGATTTGCCAATTTGTTGGGACTCTGATACTGAATGAATTCTCTGTTTGTCACACTTCTGTGGCTGGGGACATGATGTCTGTGGCTGCAGATGTGAGCTGTGGTGAGACCTTACCTTAAACTGAAATGCACAACCTTAAAAATGTGAAACAAGGGAAAGTGTACTAACAAAAATCTTCGAAAAATGAAGGAGTCTCAGATTGGAGAATCAGAAATAAATCTTAGAAAAATAAAGGAGTCTCAGAACAGAGGCAGGGAAATCTCTTCAGCATGTCCTTTGACAGTAAGATGTCACTTGGAGAGATTTGAACCGTGGTCTCCAACATGAGAATCAAGTGGTAATACTAGTTGATGACCACCCCGTTGGCTATTTATGTTAGTACATTTATGTTTATATATTTTAAATATAATTAGTGCAGCTAAACCTGCCAAACTGCATCTTGGAACAAAACTGTCGTCTCAAACCTGAGTTGGCAACTCCGAATGTGTGTCCATCAATGTCTTAATTCTACAAAGGTAATATATTAATTACAAATAATTGAATTGTCTCTTTCATAGCTGGTCAAACTCTTGTGGCCATTCTGGTTATAGTCTCCTGGTCTCCTGTACTAACATTACTTAGAGTTTCCTTGGAACCTTTCTGGTCTCTTCTCTCTTGTAATTGTTACTCAATGCATTAGAGAGGTAAAAAAAAATTTCTCCTTGGATGTTGTTGATGAAAGAATGATTTGATAGACATGCATGCAACCCACTAAAGTAAAATGTATAATTAATTATTTTGTCAAATACTCACAAATTTTAGATTTCATAATATGACCTTTGATTTTTTTCCCCTAGAGGAGGTTGTATTGAATAAAAGTAGGAATTGTGCTCACGTTTTTGCAACTTACTGTTCTCAATTACAGGATATACTTATTCTAGACCAATCAGCATTTTACAATGTGGCTGACATTCATGATCAGCACAGGGACATGCGACTTGATGTGGATAACATGACATATGAGGTAAGGGAGTTAGTCCTTAATGAATCATCTTCACATTGCAATATAATGGTTAAGCTGACGAGTTTTCTTCAATAAAAATGCCTTAGGTTGACAGAGTGTTCTGTGCATTAATGTCAGGAATTGTTGGCTTTGGAGGAAAGGATAGGTAATGTAAATACAGGTTTAACTGAGGAGACAATTTGTAAGAGCTTGAAGAAAATATTATACATCTCTGGTACTGAGTCAATTGCAGTTGAATCTTCTAAGAAGCAACCTGAGGATGAACTTTGCAGCATATGTCGGGTATGCCATGTTATCTTTTGTTTCCATACTTCACCTGTAGTGATGATGCGTGCAGTCTCTACTTTTAACTGGTGCTCACTGTTTACATTATTGTAAGGTGCGAGATGTTTGTTTACTAAGCGCATGCCGCCACAAATAACCACTGCTTTGGTTTGTTTGCAGGAGGAATACATGGACAAGGATGAGCTGGGTATTATAGACTGTGGGCACATTCATCACTCACATTGCATTAAGAAATGGCTACTGCTGAAAAATTTGTGTCCAATATGCAAGAAGACAGCTTTAAATACCTAGGTCCTGGGCTACCAATTTACTTTGTACATGCTGGATTATATTAATCTGAACATTTCAACTGTCTAGATCTTTGTTCAGATATTCTTGTTATTTGTTGCAAAGGTAAATTGTCGAGGAGCTGGGCACCTCTCTCCTTAAGGGACAATGTACAGATAGCTGCTCTTGGGCCAGTTGTGTTAATGTTGTTGGTGTAGTAGCAGCTGCACATCTCCTAGATTCCCTTGGTATCCCTAGCTTTTCGGAACACGTGGGAGGCTTTTAAAAAAAAACCATGCTCACGTAGTACCCATTCAAAAGAAATCTCGTTCAATCTACTGGTGGTTGCATCGGTTAAAGTTCTCTACTGTGGATTGTGGGAAAGAATTTTTTCTTGCTCAAAAAGTGCTATTGTTTATTGTTTCTTACTGCTGATTTCTTCATCTACATTTTATTGTATGGACAATAGCTTTTTGCATTGAAAGCTTATTTTAGAGAGACAATTCTCACTGAGCTTGATATTATGCAAATAATATTACTAATGGGGAGAAATATCTATTTTGCTTATTTGATCATATGGATGGATGCAATTTTTTTACATTAGAGTTGTTTTCATATAATATGGCTCACAGTATTTTTATTATTCCCTGCAGGAATTCCTCAGTTTGGTTATTGCACAGTTAGTCAGTTTCCTTATCTGCCTACCACGATAAAATAAGTTATTCAACAACTTACGCATTGTTTGCAGCCATAAAACATTTTGCTTTGCTGAATGTGAAACATGCTAAATATTTATAAACAAGTATAAAATAGAAATCGAGCAATTATTCTAAGGGAACCCGTAAAATTGCTTTGGCGGAAAGAATGCATAATTAGTTAAAATTTCTCTAGTGAATTTTGGAGGAGCTTAGTCCCATCTGTAACAGGAATGGATGGCAATGAATGGTTTGAACGAATTAGATTCCATCATGGTCAAAATGCATGGGCACATTTTATTAGCATCGATGTCGTCAACAATGACTTTACTTATGTTTGAAGAAACTTTATACTTTCGGAAGGCTACATTTGACCTGCATTTTAGGGCGCATGATGTCAAGGCTTGTGTGAATTTATCCAGTTTGAAATCACTATTCGAGAATTTTTAAGTGTTCTGCATTTAAAAAAATTACATATGGTTGAGGGTTGGTGTTGGTGTTGGTTTAATATAGGAATTTGGTTCTTATAATAAATACCTGATGGTTTCTAGCTTGTGTGGAACCCAAACACTATCTTAATGTCGACAAAATGGTTAACAAATCCATTTTCACATTTGAACAAATGAATATGGTCTTGGATTGCAGGGATTAGCATTCGGCCTTAGGAAACCTATTTTGTATCATTATAAAATGGCTATTCAATTAGCTTGAAGATTGAAACTCTATTCTAATCCCTACCTAATTATTTTGAAAAAAAACATTAGAAGCGATGCATTCTATCCATTCTAAAGCTAATAGAGCCAATACTTGTTTGTGTAGGGCATATACTTCTTGTTGGGTTTGCAAGGATCGTCGTTTAAAAGCAGTGTTCCTTGGATAGTTGGGTTCACTCGTGTCAGTTACATTATTATAAATTAAAGATATTCGGAGGAGTAATGACATTTTAGCCATGGAGTACATTAAAAACATTCAAAATTCCACGAGGTTAGATCTATCTTGGAGGTTTGTCCATAAAACTCGATAATCTCAGTTGATTATAGGGACGATGTACTTGGTAAGGAAAATATGAACAATGAAATGAATATAAGTGATCGAGAACAACTCTACGGTCACACATAGATGAAAAAAATTCTTGTAAATTTTCTTTGTAATCTAGGAGAACAACTTTAAGGATGTATAGATGATACAAAGGCTAATATGAGACGAGACTTGAAATTTTTTGGAAAACCACTTGAAAAATTTGGGAAAGCAACTTTGAAATGATAGATTTACGATTTTTTTTAAGAAAGACCAAGCAAGCATTCACCAAATCCTAACAATTTTAAGCAAGACTACGACAAATATTGAGGCTAAACATTATTCACCAAATCCTAACAATTTTAAGCAAGACTACAACGTATATTAAGGCTAAAGATTATTGAAACTACAATCATTTATGGGAAGACAAATAATGAGATTTGATCTAATCAAATCCTCATATTTTCATGTGCAATTAAACAAAATTAAACAAGATAACATGGTCACAACCATCAAGAAAATATACCAACCAAGTTTAATTAATAGGTTCAATAGACTATAAAATAAATAGCAAATGTTTCCTTTAAATGACATCAATTAAAAAAGTATCGGATCCTAGCTAGGTTAAACTATTAGATAAACATGGAAAACTAATGTTTCACCTCCTCTTAGATCATTTCACCGAGTACCTCAAAATTCAATCAAATTAGAGATAATCCATCCTATTTTGGCCTCCAATAGATCACAAACTAATATCAATCCACGATGAAGAGTAATGAACGCTTGATCAATAAGATTATAGAGTTTGGACATTTTTAAATAAGCATTTCATTGAATTTTGGCCTCAAAACTCACACCACCACATACCCCTCGACCAAAAGACGACATTTTAACACATTCAAACCACTTACAACTGATTCAACCGATTCCTAAGTTGGCTGATCGGTTGGACTCTCAATTAACAACATTTTTTGCAAATGTTGCAAAAGTTGTCAAGCAACTTTTGCAACTTTTTGACATCTTGATATTTTGACCATCCAATGAGCCCTATTAAATATAAAATGTGTCAAATATGTCTTAAATGACTCAAAGATATCAATCCTATGCTTTCCCTTTTTATTTGACTCCTTTGATCAAGTTTGACCTACCGGGTCTTGATTGGTCTTACAATGCAATTTGGCTCATTAGCCTTACAAAATGACTCAAAGAGATTAAAATTGACATAAAAATGGTCCAATGGACCTTATTACACGTTTTCATGCAAAAATAAACACCAAAATCTTCATAGGCCCTCTTTGACCTATAGGTGCTCCTGCACCATACTCATGGGGGACAAAGAATTCATGTCCCATTGAATGGTCTTCTTCTTTATGGTCTTCCAGTTCTTTTGTACATAGTGCTTGTTCCTTGCAAGAAATATTGGTCCTTTCCCCCTTTTCTTCATGCTATACCCTCTTCTACCTAAGTGACATTCACTCTCCTGGTTCCAAGAACCCAAATCTTCAACATACGTCTCCATGTCTTGATAGGTGTCGTTAGCATATTCACCTGCATAAAATCCTTGCAAACTTGCATACAACTTGTCAAAAATTAGAATTACAAAACCCTTATTAGCAGATTCAACATTGGCATCAATTTGTCTTTCCATGACACTCATAGTGTCATCCTTGCCTATTGTTCCATCTGTTGGAGTTGACAAGAACAACTCCACAGCTCCCAAGAATCCCTGCATGCAAACACCTGTCACAGAAAGAGAGAAAAAACTATGGAGGCATGTAATCACAGATTTGAGAAAGAGAAGCCATGATTGAGAAAAACAAATGAGAGAAAAAACTCAATGCAATAATCTATTCTCCATTATGATCCAATAAGTGAATGAATAAAATACAAAGAGGGAATACTTATAAAAGGATGCCGAAACCCTAAAGGTGAAAACCCTAAAGAATAATAAGATGCCTAAGTTTAACTTAAGTGTAGAGTATAATAGACTAATAATTAAATAAATTAATTATTATAATATGACAACTCTAACACCCCCCCTTAGTGTAACTTATGGAGAAACTAAATAGCTAAGGACTAAAAGATGCATGTAAACAAAATGCATGAAAGGAACTATGGGTCCCGACAACTAGGCCTGATCAGGTACCCAAGTACAAGAAATAAACTAGATGAAGGAAACAAAGCCTCCAATCTAGGGAAAGTCCCAAAGAAAGGAACAAGAAAGAGCATGTATAGCATCTCTGAAGCATGAAGCTGCATACAATGTCAGAAGAAACTGCTGGAACCCCCACTGAAATAGTGCATGACCAGGTAGAGGAGACAAAGTCTGAAGAGCTGATCAATCGAAGAGGTGACCTCCAAAAGTAGGAATGAACGAGTGTCTATATAGTAGATGATCCATCTCACCGGAATGCATAGGTGTCTAGCCATTGCATCCGCCTAGTACATAGGAACAAAAAAAGAATACGTAGTTCACTCAACCGAACCAAGAAAGCAATAGAACCAACAGGAGAACCCCCCCATAATGCTGAATAGGGAGATGGGTGACAGGAACACTGAAATGCAATGCTAGAAACAGCTGCAAGACGAAGAATCAGGAACACCAACAGTGCAACATAAGTAGAAGCACAGGATAAAGGGCGGTGTCACAGACACACAACATGGGCTAATGTCGTGGAAGGTACACTCACTTGACAAAGGTGGATGAGCACAAAAGACAAAACATCATAACCCATCATGGCACTTTATAACTGAGTGCGAGTACAAACAAACACAAGGTGCTCAAAATCCCAGATATGCAAAAGCAGACACTTTATCTCAGTGCATTTATAGAAAAGAGAATGCTACACAAGAGAAGCATACAATGCTCAGGAGTCAGAAAGAAGAGTGAGCCAAAAGAACAAAAGAAGAGATCCCAGTACCTGTAGAACCCAAGTAATCCGTCAGTGCGAAAGAGAAAAAATCGGAGGAGAAAGAACTTGGAGCAGAATCTAGAAAAAAGACCCCTACAACTGAATAACTCACAGAACCAGCTTTTCGACGATATCTGGTTTGCCAAAAATAGAGTCCGAATGAGCAAGATATGGCTCCCGGAAGGCAAAATCAAACATCAGACTTTGACAGCAAAAAATACTGTCAAAACGGTAGAACCCAAAACCCCAACCTCCATCATCGGAAAGAGCTTTCCGACGATATAAAGAAGTCAGAAAAATACCTCCATATGCTCTAGACAGAGCGAAAACAATGACAGGATGTCAGAAAGGCTCCAAAAACAAATTTAAAGCCTTTGAGGCTGAAAACAATAAGCCTCTGGTTGCCATATGACCGCCACTGCCTGCGGGGTTTAACGCCCGCCGGGCGGCCCAAATGGCGACGCGGCTAGGCAGTGGAGCTGGGTGGTGGCGGGGGCCGGAAGGCGGTGGGCACCGGAGCGGTGGCCGGCGGTGTGCAAGGCGGCGGGGGCCGGGGAGCGGGGCCATGGGCGTCGGAGGTGCCCGTAGGGCCAGCGGGAGGCGTTGCCGGCGGGTGCCGAGCCGCGGTGGTGCGGCGGTGGCCCTTTCAAATTTGCACTGGCCGCGCATAAAACATGCAAATTTTTTTTTTTTTTTGAATTTTTCTCGGTTTCTGTGCTCGTACGGCACTGTAAACCAATTTTTTTTGCTTCAAAGTCAAGTTGTCCAAAATGGACAAGTTTTTTATATATTATGGGGGTTTTGGGTGCTCTGAGCTCAATGGAGATGTCCGTTTGAGCCCAAAATGACCAGAAACAAAGGTCCCCCCTAAATCCACATAAAAAGCTTCTGAAAAACCCAGATCTGAAGAACACGACGAAACCCTCTCAAATAACGAACAAGGGGCATGAAGATCTGAAGCTCTGATACCATGTTGGAGTTGACGAAGAACAACCCCATAGCTCCCAAGAATCCCTGCATGCAAACACCTGTCACAGAAAGAGAGAAAAAGCTATGGAGGCATGTAATCACAGATCTGAGAAAGAGAAGCCATGATTGAGAAAAACAAATGAGAGAAAAAACTCAATGCAATAATCTATTCTCCATTATGATCCAATAAGTGAATGAATAAATACAAAGAGGGAATCCTTATAAAAGGATACCGAAACCCTAAAGGTGAAAACTCTAAAGAATAATAAGATGCCTAAGTTTAACTTAAGTGTAGAGTATAATAGACTAATAATTAAATAAATTAATTATTAGCTATAATATGACAACTCTAACACTATCAACAACAATCACCTCAACTTCTGGACTACTATCAACAATCTCATTATGACATCTATCAACATGTCCTTGCATTGCTTCATCAGTAATCAAATCAGTTTGGTCAAACTCAATAGGGTTGTCAAACACTTGCAATGTTCTTTGTTCATCTTGGACAATGGGTTTAGATTTCTCCTTTGCCTCTTTTGCTTCCATCTTTGCTTGTCTTCTCCTTCTATGGATGATCTTCTTTATGGGGTATCTTATCTTTGTCTTGATTGGTAAGAACCATTGCTAGCTAATCCACTTTGTCAAGTTGTCTATGCCTTGTTCAAACTCTGGTTTCAAACTTTCTAACTTCATCAACCTTTGTCTTTGTTCTTCCTCTTCCCTTTTCCTCCTCTCTTCTTTTCTCTTCCTCTCTTCTTCTTATTTCTTTTGTGCATCCCAATAACCCTTCCATGCATCCAACAACCCCCTCTTTGCTGGTGTCAACTTCATCCTTTCCTCACCCAGGTCTCTCCTTTTCCACTACCTATTCTCTTTGCAACCACTCATAGGTTATCCTCACAACCTGATCCAACCGCACAACCACTACAAACTCTCTACCCATATCTTCTGGGCTATGATACCAATCTAATGTAGAGGCTATAAGGACTCACAAACATCTTGACAACTTGTCATTTTTCATCTTTGTTTTTGTAACAACACTCACCTAACGAGATTTCAAAGGAACTACTTCTTGACAATTATACCTTTCAATTCTAAACACCATTGATGGATTAGAGGATTCTTTATAGATAGCTCTTAATATAAAATCATACCATATAGGTTCTAGGCCTTGTCAGCAAAATGGGTTAATCACAACTTCAAAGAATGCAAGCACACCTTGACCAATGAACACTCAATCATTCCCCAATGTCTTAACAACATAATAGGCATTTACTGACTTATAACAATACTTTCAACTAGTATCTGTACTTAGGTTCATTACCTTGCATCATGTAGGTTGTCAATATTCATTTACTGCCAGACAATAACCTTGAATCTTTTTGGCATTTATTAGTAGCAACATACCTCTTTCCAACATTGACTATTAAAGGTGAATATAAGGCTTTTAACTAGGTTTACATCCTATTCATGGTATCAAATTACCAACTCCTTTGAATCATGGAGACACCTTCTGTGATCTGACTTTTACACTTGACCGCCATACACCTACAATAGTAACAAGGTTGATTCCAACTTCCTTTCTTACACATTCCACTTATTGGGAATGGTTTCTCAACATATTTTAAGGTCAATGCAATGACTCTTTAACAACATCAGTTCACAACTCACTGGATTAATGCACTTGACTGTGCCTGTCATAGTTTGAGACAAATTGACAATATTAAACTGAAAAAAGAGATTTTAAACCACTCAAGATCTTTTTGATGTTACTTAAGAGGATCATTTATGTTTATCACAATCTTATTCCACCTTTCACAATGTTTGTAACTGATCAAACCTTGCATTAAACTGTCACAGTGAGAACAAAATCACAAAGCAATCTACCTAGGGAATCCACAAAACATAACCAAATCTTCGTAAATTAGTCTGCAACCTTGAGAAATTTAAGAACACATCAAAAAATAATGTTTCACCAACTCTTAGCTCATTTCACCAAGGAACTTTAGAGATATACAATTTTTAAGTCCACTGCTTACCCTAAGAGAGTTATAAACAATTTTAAAAGAAATTCACCATACATACTCCATGTTCAATGACAGAGCCTCAAACTTCAATAAAATTAAAGATAATCTATCCTATTTTAGCCTGCAATAGATTATAGACTAAGATCAATCCATGGTGAAGAGTATTGAATGTCCGATCAACAAGATTACATAGTTTGGACATTCTTTAAATAAGCATTTCATTGAATTTTAGATTCCAAAATCACACAGCCACATACCCCTCAGTATTTGAACACATTAAAACCAATTTAAACTGATTCAACCAAATCCTAAGTTGGTTGACCAGTTGGACTCTCAATTAACAACATTTTTGTAAATTTTGCAAAAGTTGTCAAGCAACTTTTGCAACATTTTTGCAACTTTTCTTGATATTTTGACCATCTAATAAACCCTATTACATCTAAAATGTGCCAAATATGGATTAAATGACTCAAAGACATCATTCCTATGCTTTCCCTTTTCATTTGACTCCTATGACCAAGTTTGACCTACCAGGTCATGATTGGTCTTACAATGCAATTTAGCTCATTAGCCTTACAAGATTACTCAAAGAGATAACAATCACTAGTACATTTGAGACCTCTTTTTGATGGCTATGCGTTGCAATTACGACACTACGCCGTCGAGAAAGCGACACAACCCGGTGTTGCAATTTTGGTGTCAGAATCATCGAGGATAGCTATGTCTGTCGTTATTGCGACGGTCATGACAGCCGCAATATGCACCGGCTATGAGGGTTAGTATGCCGTCGTTACACATTATGAATGTTGTTATTATGATGGTATGCGACGGAGATGCTGTACATGCGACGTCCACCTGTCAGACTATTCTGACATCTAGACATTGTGTGTAGTGTTCTGGCATCGGTCGTCCACTTAATACCGCCACAATTGCGATGACATGCTATGTTTTTAAAAAAAATATATTTGCCATGTGCATGGAGTGGGACCTTAAAATATTGAGCTTCTCTTTGTTTCGAGAATAGTTTAACATTCTCTACTTAACAGGGCCAACCACGTGAAGGTGGAAGCTCATATGGCCCCTCCTAGGAGTCTCTTATGACCCTTTATGACACTTTAAGATCTCTAAGATGTAATCTTAGGGATCGTAAAGGGTCATAAAGGGTCATAAGGGATCCTGGGACACAACAACTGAGAAACATAAATGTAGGCATCATGGTCACAATTGTTTGGAGACACAACATAATTGAGTGGTATACCCAGACGATGCAACGCAACCACTACTCCAATTCTAAGTTGGCACTGTAGGATCCAAAAAATATAGATAAGGAATACATTTAGAGAGCGGAGGAGGAGGTCCATAACGACCAAAATAATATAGGGATCCTATATTATTTCGGTCGTTATGGCCCTCCTCCTCTCTCTAAATGTACTCCTTATCTATGGGTTTTGGATCCTGCAGTGCCAACTTAGAATTGGAGGAGTAGTAGTTGCGTTGCATCGTTTGGGTATACCACTCAATTATGTTGTGTCTCCAAACAATTGTGACCATGATATCTACATTTATGTTTCTCAGTTGTTGTGATATCTACATTTATGTTTCCCAGCTATCGTGTTTATGTGCATGTTCTT
>MU223535.1:2256252-2272168 GCA_018584345.1 Thuja plicata
TGAAAATTAGTGTTTTTAATGTAAAGTCGCAAGCCTGTCCATTTTTGGGTGTCTACATTTGCCCCTCTTTGATGCGATGTGACTTGTCACAGTGTGTCAAAGAATTTTCAGATTTGATCCTGCCCCAACTTGCCCCAGTGATAGAAAGTGGACTATATGCCCCCTCAACAAATTAAGCATAGAAAATGCGTCAGATGAGCATTAATTTGTTGAAAAAGTGAATCACTATATAATGATGATGAATGCATTCCTATGTTAGTTATGATGTTATTGATGATGGATGCATTGATTATATGATCTACTATGCACATGTTTTAGATTTTTCTTATGCAATAAATGAATGCAATCTACCATACACAAAATTGTTGAGTAATGCATGTGTTAGTTAGAAGGAAGTTAGTTTGGAATGTTATCTTTGGGACTGATTGATAGATAAGGAATGATAGAAAGGAAACTTTTGGTTTTTTTGATAGATATGATTTGATAGAAAGGATGAGTGTCCCAAGTTGCTGCCCCTATTTCCAATATTTGTCATCATTGCATCTTTTTTTTTGTATTTTCCAAAATTTCGAAGAGCGTCGAATGATCTAGATCACATACCACATGGATACCGCCATGACCTCTTGATAGTGGAAGGAGTAGAGAGATTGAATAGAAAGAGAACCTAGTGCACCCAAATATTGACCATCTGGGCTCAACTATGTTCCCTGTTTGAAAAGAAAGAGAGCCAAAAGTACCCAGATATTGACCATCTGGATACTGCTTGTCCTCTGAATTAATCTAAAATAAAGAAATCAAGATAGAACTCCTATGCACCTAGAGTCCATTTGGATAACACTATGAGCTCTTGATTTCAGAAAGGGAAAGCCAAGTAAACAAGATAGAACTCCTACGCCCCTAGAGTCCATCTGGATAACATCGCGAGCTCTTGTTTACAACATAAAAAGGGAAAGACCATAGAAATCAAGATAGAACTCCAAAACACTCAGAGTCCATCTGAATAGAATTGCGAGCTCTTGATTCTATAAAACCAAATAAACTAAATAAAAGAGAAGGAATGTCCAATTCTTTCCCAGGGTTAAGCTCATATCGTGGAACTACGCGGTTGCCAGATAAGTGACAACACCTACCGCATTTATCCTAAATCATCATGGCCCTAGTATCGAAGTGAATATTAAACAGACAATAATCAAAGAAAATAAGTCATGATCTATCATAGCTACTCTCCTCACATGGTGGATCCTGGAGTAGCGTAAGAACGTAACCACAAAATATAGACTAACATCTAACCAACTTGACTGACCTAGTCAACATTTTTAGATGGTTCCTTGATGTAGTTGGATTCTCTTGATTGGCTCGACTCTTTGGATAGGCTTGATTGCTTTGATTGTGTCTGGCTTCAGTAATAGATTACTCATTTAAGACTGACCTGTCTGGTTTGAGCGTATCCATCACTGTGTAAGACGATTGATATGATTTGGTTGATTGATTGCTTTGATCATGTTGGTAGCTGATCAAGCTGTGTTAGATGGGCCCAATGCTGGTTTGCAAAGCTCATGAATGTGAAAATTGATAGATTGATTTGATCATTTTGGCAACTGATCAAGCTGTGTCAGATGGGCCCAATGCTGATTCACAAAGCTCATGATTGTGACAATTGATAGATTGGCTTGGTTGCCAGTTGCTTGCTGATTGATTTGATAGATTGATAAAGTTGTGTTAGATGAGTCCAATGATGATTCACAAAGCTCATGATTGTGACATTGATTGACTGTGCGTGATTTCCCTTTGCTCCCTTGATAACCGAGTTGGTTTTATTGCTTTGGATTTTGTAATTTTTTTTTGAATGTTTTTGATGAAGATTGATTTTCTCTTGATATTTTGATATTTTTAGGATTTTTATGTGTTTTCTGATTTTTTTATATTTTTTTTAGGACATTTAGAATCGCCCTCTAGTCTAGTGGACCAATACTGACCATGGATAAGTGTTTGGTGCTTAGAGGTGAATGTGCTTCAGGATATAGCTTTGGTTAGTCAGTCTTGCATTTGAAATCTGCTCAAGCTTTTAGAGTTCATTGATGGTGAAGCTGGATTTGAACACTTGGCACCTATTTGCCAGGTTTTCACCAAGGTACCTACTCAATAGCGCCTGTTTGCTAGGTTTTCACTGAGAGAGCGATTTTGTCTCTCTTTACTTTTTTTGCTTTTTTTTTGTTGTCGCCAAGGCGCCTGATTGCCAGGTTTTCACCAAGGTAACATTTTGATTTTTTTTTGGTATTTTCTGGATATGTAGATAGGTGCCTTAACCATAGAGACCTCAAGGGTAGAACCTATTGAGGGGTAGAACCTCTTGAGGTGCATGCTGTTGATGTATCCAAGGAGCTGATCTCCTTCTGGTGTCGGTAGTATGAATGCCCCACTCTAAGTAGAGCTGACAATGACAAATGGTCCTAGCTAGTTAGGTTCAAACTTTTTGAGTTTGACTCTCTCTGCTTGGTTCTTTTGATTTTCCATGAGGACAAGGTCTCCTACCTCAAATGTTCATGACTTAATCCTTCTTGTGATAATTTCTTCTAAGGTGATTCTGATAGCCTTGTAAGTGGTTGAAGGCATGCTGTCTTCTTTCATCTAGTAACTCCAGTTCACTAAGCCTTGCTACTCTGTAGTCTTCATCTGAAACTAGGTCCTTCAATTATATCCTTAGGGATGGGATTTCCACTTCAAGGGGTAATACTTTCTCTGATCCATAGACTAGGGAGAAAGGAGTGGCTCCTGTAGGTTTTCTCACACTAGTTCTGTATGCCCCTAATGTGGGACTAAGCTGTAAATACCAGTCTCGCCCTAATTCGCTCACTATTTTCTTCAAGATTTTCAAGATTATCTTATTTGTAGCTTCGGCTTGGCCATTCCCTTGAGGATAATAAAATGAGGAGAACCCTTGCTTGATATGGAACTATTCACATAGCTCTTCAACATCCTTGTTCTAGAAAGGTGTACCATGGTTTGTCAGGATAGTTTGAGGGATCCCATATCAATAGATAATGTGGTTAAGTATGAACATTGCTATTTGCTTTCCATTTATGTAAGTGAGTGGAATTTCTTCCACCCAATTGGTGAAGTATTCTATTGTTGCTATGATGTATTTGTGTCTGTTTGCTAAAGAAGGTGTAATTTTGCCCACTAGGTCAAATCCCCACATGGAAAATGGAAATGGTGATGTGATAGGATTTAGTTCTTGGGCTGGTGCATGGATGAGGTCTCCATGAATCTAACACTTTCTACACCTTTGTACATGTTTGTGTGCATTTGTCTCTATTGTGGGCCAATAGTATCCCATGCGAATGATCTTCTTAGCTAAGCTGTTGCCACCTTTGTGGGTTCCACAAATTTCTTCATGTACCTCGTACAAAGCTTTCTGGGATTCTATGGAAGTGAGGCATCGTAGTAGCATTCCATCTAGACTTCTTCTATATAAAGTAGTTGAGAGGATGGTATACCTAGAGGCTTGGCAGATGAGGGACTTTCTCTGGCTCCTGGATAAGTTGGGATGTAAGACACTATTTTGGAGATAGTTATAGACATCTTGGTATTGTGGTGATTCAGGACCAACAAGGACACATGCTGATTCTGTGATAGATGCTTGGTGTGATGGCACCAAGATTTTCTCCACTAGAAACTGGAATCTTGTTTCATTGCCTAGCATATCAATCAGTGATGCTATGGTAGCCATCGCATCTACAACTTTGTTCTGTGCTCATGGGACTTGCTTGAAGATGTAATGGAACTTGGTGCATAGTGTTTCAATTTGTGCTATGTATGGCACAAGCTTCTCATCTTTGGTCGTATAATCATTGTTGACTTGACTAATGATCAAATGCAAGTCTCCAAAGACCTTTAGGTTCTTGATTCTCCATTGAATTACTATGTTTAGACCAATGACCAGTGCTTCATATTATTCTATGTTGTTAGTGCATGGGAAGTTGAGTCTAAAAGACTTTGGAATTGTATCATGATCTAGAGTGATAAGCACTATCCCTGCTCCTGCACTATGGTTCATGCATGACCCATCAAAATATAGTTGCCATACCTCGATCGCTGGTTGTAGTGTCATAATAGATTCATCAGGAAAGTCAAAAATAATAGGTGGATGGTCTTGAATGGGTGCCTCTATGAGTTGATCCATGATCACTTGCCCTTTTATGGCCTTTCTGTCTACGTACTCAATGTCAAACTCACTTAAGATCATTACCCACTTTGCAAGTCATCTAATGAGCACTGCTTTGCTTAGGAGGTACTTTAAAGGGTCAATATGGGAAATTGACTTTGTTTGGTGAGTCAACATATAATGTCTCAGCTTCTGGGAAGCGAAAACAACTGCTAGGCATGAATTCTCAATTGGCATATAGTTTAGTACATATCTAACCAATGTTGTGCTTAGATAGTAGATGGCCCTCTCTTTACCTGCATCATCATGTTGTGCCAAGAGTACACCTAATGCTGACTCCGTTGCTGAGATATATAGAAGCAATGGTCTACCTTGGACTGGTGGCACCAATATAGGAGACTTTAGAAGGTAGTCCTTGAAGACTTGGAATGCCTATTTGCATTGCTCTATCCATATGAATTTGATGTCTTTTTGCAGTAGATGTTGGAATGGGTGGCACTTGTCAGCTAGCTAAGCTATGAAGCGCCTGATTGATTGGAGCCTTCCTTGTAACCCTCTTAGTTGTCTCAGGTTCGATGGTGGAGGCATGCCCAATATTGATTTCACTTTCTTTGGGTCTACTTTGATGCCTCTGTGTGACACTATGAACCCCAGTAGCTTTCCTACTATGACATCGAATGCACATTTCTTTGGGTTTAAATGGACTTTGTATTGCTGCATTCTGTCAAAGATTGGTCCCAATACTTGTAGATGATATTTGCGAAGCATTGACTTGGCTAGTATATTGTCCATATAGTGTTCCATTGTTTTGTGGATGAGATCATGAAATATTGTTGTCATAGCCCTTTGATATGTTGCACCCACATTTTTGAGACCAAATGGCATGACGTTCCAACAGTAAGTGCCCCAAGGACATGCAAAAGCTATTTTATGTGTATCCTCGGGTGCGATCCTTATTTGATTATACCCTAAAAATCCATCCATGAGTGATAACATTTGATGTCCAGTGGTTAGATCTACTATCATATCAATGTTGGGTAAGGGAAAGTCATCTTTGGGACAAGCTATGTTGAGATCTCTAAAGTCTGTGCAAATCTGTATCTGACCACTGTGCTTTGTAACTGATACCAAGTTAGATATCTAGTCTGTGTATGGTATAGGTCTTATGAACTTAGCATCTAGGAGCTTCTTCAATTATGCTTTGACTAGAAATGCAACATGGGGATGCATCTTTCTTAGCTTTTGTTTGACAGGTTTGGCATTCGGTAGCAACGGGAGATGGTGTAGTACTAGCTCTAGATCTAACCCTGGCATATCTGAGTAGGACCATGTGAAATTGATCATCCTTTCTTTAAAGAAGTTGATAAACTATTCTCTCTCCTTAGGGGTGAGTGATTTTGCCAAGTATATGTTCTTTGGGTTCTTTTCATCTCCCAAATTGACTTCCTCTATTTCTATTGCTAGTACTGCTGATTTATCCTCTGTGAAGGGGAGGAGTTCCTTCTCTCCATCTTCTAGCGCCTCAGTGAGGTTTTTGCTAGAAGATATGTCTTGTTTTAGTTTTTTATCATTCATTTGTTCTTTTTTCTTTTATGGATTGGAAAGAGGAGCTTCCTCCCCGAAATATGCCGCTCTATCAAGGTCAATATAGAAGCCTGCCTTGTGGTCTCCTGATGGAATGCCTTCCCTAAGTCCCATGAAATGAGCTATAGACTCATCATTCTCAAAGAAATCTAAATTAGGTGGTCCTTGTTGATCCCACTCTATGAGCTCTGAATGTACAAGACAGATACTTTCATGGTTGTTTGACTCTGGTTGACTGAAAGGTACTATAGATATGGTTCCTACAAAACTGGACTGTGATGTGGATGCACCACTTGAGGTTTGGTAAATGAAATTCTTATCTATGCAGGGTTTTTTGGTAATGGTCAGTTGGTCAAATAAGTCTTCTAGGTTTATGATAGTGTCTGACTAAGGGGAATAATCTGGGATCGACTATTTAGAGTCGTGAAAGGATCTCCACTCATACTCGTTAGAGTCAGTCTCAATAGAACATTCATCAGATAACTCACTTTTAGGCTTAAAATTGAACATTGGTACTTGTATGGTGGTGTAGCTTAGTTCACATTTCAAACTTTGGAGGTTAATCAATTTACCTTGTGTCTTGAGTTTTGGGTGCACTTGCACAATCTGTTAGATTAAAAACCTTTATATTTTTTAGAAAGGCCTGTCTGGGGAATGCGCTTCTTCCTCGGAGAATGACCTTAAACCGGTAATCCTTCCAATCAGTATATAAACAAGGTGTGAACCAAAGTTCCATCTTATCTAGCCAAGCTTGGGCGAGGCGTGTTGGTGATAGTCTAGATCGGGTGAATATCCCTAAGGAGCCAGCGCGATCAACTAGGCTCTTAAGTGAGTCAAGCACGTATAAACCGATTGGAGAGACACCATGGACCCTTACTACAACCTTGATTAATTAGAGGCCAACCTATTTTACCTCCAAATAGGTACCTTATTATAGTGCAAGGGGTTGCAGAATTTCCCCCCAAGATTCCCAACATATGTGTCCCACAGTATTTGTTTAGTGAAAGAGATCTTCACTCCACGAAAAAAATACCTAGAAATGACAAAAACACGGGCACCTACGTCGTGGACCTTCATGTCCTAGTAGCGTGACAATTGCTGTGTGAGCTAATAGACATTCAAGCATTAGGCCTATAACATTATATTCTGAAGCCATTGACCTAGATTATTCTGACTGTTCATTGTTGAGACCTCGTGATAACCTTGCAACTTGAAAAAGTTGTAGAACATACACATTTTCAGTCTTCATTCTTCAAAACACAGTGTCTGTCGTGCTTGTTCCTTTGATCAGTTTTTGAAAATCAAAAACAAAACATCCAAACTGTCAAAATGAGTCAAACATGTTAAATTCTAGGGTTGTCAACGTCAACTATCTTGCAAATCAGAAGCATTGTTTCAAAAATTTCAAAATTGTCAAGCAATGATACCCATCTTTTAGTATTTTTTGAGACTGTTTCTCATTTACTGCAATTGCCTACATTGTGCCAAAATTGAAGGAAGTCTGCTACAATTAAATTATTTATTGCCACAATCGTCACGTTTATTACCGCAATCGGTAACAAACTACCGCAATTGACCATTTACTTTACCGCAATCAGTGGAGTTGTACCGCAATTGACTAGAGATACTTTATTCCTATTTTGACCTAAGAACCTTGAAAGAAATCTTCATTTGGAATCCAAACTAGTGTCTATCCTAGGAAAATGTGAAGAAAATTGTGTGAATCTCTAAACATTAAAGATTATCCCTTCTCTGTAAAGTACGATTATTGTCAAAAACATTGTTAGTTCGAAAGCTCAGACTCAAAATACCTTGATCTCATCATATCAAACATCATCATCTTTATCAAAGTGACTTTTTCCAAGGCAAAGATCAGAAAATATTATCTTTTTATCATCACCACTTTGAGATCAAGTTATATCAAAACCTGTCCTTAGAATTACCCTTGTCCAAAACATAACTCAGACTTCCTCAAAAAGGATCTTCTTCCTTGTTTGCTTTATATCACTTGTTTTAGTTACAAAAACTGGACCGCACTATGTCTCAAACACCTCATGGAGGGCCTTACACAAGGTCTAAGGTTAGAATTCAACTTGATCGGTCATACATCAACAGTTTCCCTGCTTGGGAAACAGAGCAAGAGAACGATCCTTTTGTGAATACCAGTTCTGCTCTATTCATTGAACAACCCCGTGGGGCAGCCTTTTTCCAAGATATCACAGAAGCAGAGCTTGAAGATGTGGAGCAAGATGCTTACTCCATGAAAGTAGTTGATGCTATTTTAGAGAGGAACCCTGAATGTTACTTAGCCATGCTAATAAAGAAGGGAGTCAAACTCCCTGCTAAATTCAGTGTATCGAGTATATGGCCCGAAAACCCTCTCTCAAGTCAAAACACTACTCAACTTCCTCAGATACTACCTTTTGTGTCTCAAATATTTCCAGCATTGGTCTTACCTACATCGACGTAGACTATACCCAGTCAAACCAATGACCCAACCCAGGCTAGCACATCTTTTACTCAAAGCATGACAGGCTCGCAACTAAGTGCACCCATGGTCACTAGTATGCCTCCACCTTTGGTCTCATGGCCAGGACAATCAATCTCTCATGCTATGCCTTCCATCCCACCAAACACCAACTGTTCTAAAACTATGCCGTTGCTGCAGTCAATTCACACTAGTCTTGGGATCAACACCTCATGCCCACATGGATCCATCTATGTAGGAATGACTTATAGTCAATGCCCACCCAAGGCTACATATTTTCCCATTCTGACATCAATCCAACCCCCTCAACAACAACCCCAGCTTCAGTTTCCTCAAATCCAACCCTTGTAATAGCAACCCCAGCTTCAGTTGCCTCAAATCCAACCCTTGTAATAGCAACCCTAGCTTCAGTTGCCTCAAATCCAACCCCTACAACAACAACCCCAACTTCAGTTGCCTCAATTCCAACCCCTGCAACAACAACCCCAGCTTCAGTTGCCTCAAATCCAACCCCTACAACAACAACCCCATCTTTAGTTGCCTCAAACCCAACCCCTACAGCAAAAATCCCAACTTTAGTTGCCTCAATTCCAAACTTAGCAACAACAACCCCAGCTTCAACCCCAACCTCAACAGCAGCAGTATCAAACCCATTTTCAATCACAAAATCAAACTCATCAAAACCCACCATGGGCTACTCATGTGCCCCCATTTACAAATCACTTGGTGGGAAATCAATATCAAGTCCCCAGGATGAAATCCTATGTTCCTACTCAAGGGACACAGAGGTGCAACGTCATACCCACTACATCCCAAAGGAATGCCCTCACACACTAGCCTCAATATCAAATGAACATGTTAATGCAACAAATGCAAACCCTTCAAACCCAAATGATGGATATGCAAAATTAGGGGCAAACTAAATCCTACACCGCAGAGGATTTATACCCATACCCCTTTGACCATTCTCTCCACATGTCTCCATTCCCAAATCACTTCTCGGTACTGAAATTTGACAAATATAGGGGCAATACCAACCCTATTGAACATATCTGAGAGTTTTTTTCTAGTTGCATCAAAGTTGCCCATGATGAGACATATTTAATGTAGCTGTTCCCACAAAGCTTGGCTAGACCAGAAATGGAATGGTTCTCACATTTACCTCATGGCATTCAGTCTTGGGGAGAACTGGCTGAAAAGTTCATTGCTTACTTCCATCATAACATTGAGCGCAAGGTTAGCATCAAGGACCTTTGCGATATCAAACAAAAGGATGGAGAGTCTTTTGTGAAATTCCTACAGAGATAGAGGAATATGGAAAACCGCATAACATATGATGTTCCTAAACAAGACTTGATAGTCATGTTTCTTGACAATCTTATTCCAGACATGTCATTCACAACAAAGTTACAGTTAGCTCCGAACTTCACACAACTCATCGAAAGAGGAGTTCATTGTGAGCAGAGCTTAGTCAAATGAGGAATCCTTGTAGATCCCACACAAATGAATACAAACAAAAATGCAACAGACAAAGATAAGTGGTGGAACAAAAACAAAAATGTCACTAGCGATGGTGTCATTGATGTGAAGACAATCAACTATGCACAACCCAAGGTGTCATTGCAAGGTGTACCTATAGCCAACCAAAAACCCACAGGGCCCACTCAACAAGCATACACCCAAAACCAACCTCCTCCTATACAAGCAGCCGCTGTGTCAAACAGTCAACAACAAAATCAATGCAGACCACAGTTTCAATTCCAACAATGAGATTTTACACCATTAGGAGAGCCGATAGAATCAGCTTTACGCAAGTTGATACAATCAAACACTATCACTCTCCCAAAAATTAGGGACTTTGAACAGGATGAAAACAAACCAAGGTGGTATAATGACAAAGACTTCTGCGAGTTCCATCGGGTAAAAGGACATAAAAAATCCAACTATTACCGATTGAAACATGCTATCCATGACCTGATTGACACAGGGACCATCGATGTGAAAAATACCCAAACCAAAAAATAATAAAATAAAGATCACACTAGAGGACCAACACAAAACAACTTTCACATGTCCTTGGGGGACATATTGTTGGAATGTCATGCCATTTGGTCTAAAGAATGCCGGAGCGACATATCAAAGGGCTATGATAACTATATTTCATGATCTCATCCACAAAACAATGGAAGATTATGTGGATGAAATACTAGCCAAGTCAATACTTCGCAAGGATCATCTACAAGTATTGGGACCAATCTTTGACAAAATACAGGAATTCAAGGTCTGTCTAAACCCAAAGAAATGTGCATTCTGTGTCACAGTAGGAAAGCTACTGGGGTTCATACTGTCACATAGAGGAATCGAAGTGGACCCAACGAAAATCAAAGTGATATTGGACATGCCTCCACCATCGAACCTGAGACAACTAAGAGGGTTACAAGGAAGGCTCCAGTCAATCAGGTGCTTCATAGCTCAGCTAGCAGATAAGTGCCACCCATTCCAACATCTACTGTACAAAGACATCAAATTCATATGGACAGACAAATGCAAATAGGCATTCCAAGTCTTCAAGGACTACCTTCTAAATTCTCCTATATTGGTGCCACCAGTCCAAGGTAGACCATTGCTTCTGTATATCTTAGTGACAGAGTCAGCATTAGGTGTACTCTTGGCACAACATGATGATGTAGGTAAAGAGAGGGCCATCTACTATCTAAGAAGAACATTGGTTGGATATGAGCTAAACTATATGCCACTTAAGAAGTCATGCCTTGCAGTTGTTTTTTCTTCCCAGAAGCTGAGACATTATATGTTGAGTCACCAAACAAAGTTGATTGCCCATATTGATCCTTTAAAGTACCTCCTAAGCAAAGCAATGCTCACTGGATGATTGGCGAAGTGGGTAATGATCTTGAGTGAGTTTTACATTGAGTACGTAGATAGAAAGGCCATAAAAGGACAAGTGATCACGGATCAACTAGCAGAGGCACCCATTCAATACCATCAGCCTATTATTTCCAACTTTCCTGACAAATCTATTATGACACTACAACCGGCGATCGAGGTATGGAAACTTTATTTTGATGGATCGTGTACAAACCATGGTGCAAGGGTAGGGATAGTCCTTATCACTCTAGATCATGATACAATTCCAAAGTCTTTCAGACTTAACTTCCCATGCACCAACAACATAACATAATCTGAAGCACTGGTCATCGGTCTAAACATAGCAATTCAATGGAGAATCAAGAACCTTAAAGTCTTTGGAGATTCACAGTTGGTCATCAGTCAAGTCAACAATGATTATATAACCAAAGATGAGAAGCTCATACCATATAGAGCATAGATGAAAAAAATACGCACGACGTTCAATTACATCTTCTTCGAGAAAGTCCCACAAGCACAGAACAAAGCCACCGATGTGATGGCTACCATAGCATCATTGATTGATATACCAGGCAACGAAACAAGATTCCAATTTCTAGTAGAGCAACTCTTGGTGCCATCACATTAGGCATCCATCATAGAATCAGCATGCATCCTTGTTGGTCATGAATCCCCACGGTACCAATAAGTCTATAACTATCTCCAAAACAATGTCTTACCTCCCAAGTTGTCTAGGAACTAGACAAAGTCCCTCATCTACCAAGCCTCTAGGTATACCATCCTCTCAACTATTTTATATAGACAAAGTCTAGATGAAATGCTACTACGATGTCTCACTTCCATGAAATCCCAGAAAGCTTTGTACGAGGTACATGAAGGAATTTTTGGAACCCATGGAGGTGGAAAAAACTTAGCTAAGAAGATCATTCACATGGATACTATTGGCCCACAATAGGGATAGATGCACACAAACATGTACAAAGGTGTAGATAGTGTTAGATTCATGGAGACCTCATCCACGCACTAGCCCAGGAACTAAATCCTATTACATCACCATTGCCATTTTCAATGTGGGGATTTGGCCTAGTGGGCAAAATTACACCTTCTTCAACAAATGGACATAAGTAAATCATAGAAGTAACATAGTACTTCACCAAGTGGGTGGAAGTAGTTCCTCTCACTTACATAACCAGAAAGAAAATAGCAATGTTCATACTTAACCACATTATCTGTCGATACGGGATCCCCCAAACTATCTTGACAGATCATGGTACACCTTTCCAGAACAAGGATGTTGAAGAGCTATGCAAATAGTTCCATATCAAACAAGGGTTCTCCTCATTTTATTACCCTCAAGGGAATGACCAAGCTAAAGCTACAAAAAAGACAATCTTTAAATTATTGAAGAAAATAGTGAACGAATCAGGGCAAGACTGGCATTTACAGCTTAGTCCTGCATTATGGGCATACATAACTAGTGTGAGAATACCTACAGGAGCCACTCCTTTCTTCCTAGTCTATGGATCAGAGGCAGTATTGCACCTCAAAGTGGAAATCCCATCCCTAAGGATATCTTTGAAGAACCTGATTACAGATGAGGACTATAAAGTAGCAAGGCTCAGTGAACTGGAGTTACTAGATGAAAGAAGACATCATGCCTTCAAGCACTTACAAGGCTATCAGAATCACCTTAGAAGAAACTATCACAAGAAGGTGAAGCCAGGAACATTTGAGGTAGGAGACCTTGTCCTCATGGAAAATCAAAAGAACCAAGCAGAGAGAGTCAAACCTAGAAATTTCAAACCTAATTGGCTAGGACCATTTGTCATTGTCAGCTCTACTCAGAGTGGGGCATTCATACAAGTGACACCAGAAGGAGATCAGCTCCTTGGATACATCAACAACATGCACCTCAAGAGGTTCTACCCTTGAGGTCTCTATGGTTAATGTACCTATCTACATATCCAGAAAATACCAAAAAAAATAAAAATACAAAATGTTACCTTGGTGAAAACCTAGCAATCAGGGGCCTTGGTGACAACAAAAAATGTAAAGAGAAAAAAAATTGCTCTCTCAGTGAAAACCTAGAAAATAGGCACTATTGAGTAGGTACCTTGGTGAAAACCTGGCAAACAAACGCCAAGTGTTCAAATCCAGCTTCACCATCAATGAACTCCAAAAGCTTGAGCAGATTTCAAATGCAAGACTGACTAACCAAAGCTGTATCTAGAAGCACATTCCCCTCTAAGCACCAAACACTTATCCATGATCAGTATTGGTCTACCAGTCTAGTGGGCGATTCTAAATGTCCACAAAAAATCTAAAAAAATTAGAAAACACATCAAAATCCTAAAAAGATCAAAATATCAAGAGAAAATCAATCTTCATAAAAAATATTAAAAAAAAAAATTGCAAAATCCAAAGCAATAAAACCAACTCGATTATCAAGAGAGTAAAGGGAAATCATGCCCAGTCAATCAATGTCACAATCATGAGCTTTGTGAATCAGCATTGGTCTCATCTGACACAACTTTATCAATCTATCAAATCAATCAGAAAGCAACTGGCAACCAAGCCAATCTATCAATTGTCACAATCATAAGCTTTGTGAATTAGCATTGGGCCCATCTGACACAGCTTGATTAGCTGCCAAAATGATCAAATCAATTTATCAATTGTCACAATCATGAGCTTTGCAATCCAACATTGGGCCCATCTGACATAGCTTGATCAGCTGCCATCATGATCAAAGCAATCAATCAACCAAATCATATCAATTGTCTTACACAGTGATGGATACGCTCAAACCAGACAGGTCAGTCTTATATGAGTAATCTATTACTGAAGCCAGACACAATCAAAGCAATCAATCCAATCAAGCCTATCCAAAGAGTTGAGCCAATCAAGAGAATCCAAATTCATCAAGGAACCATCCAAAAATGTTGACTAGGTCAGTTAAGTCGGTCAGATGTCAGTCTATATTTTGTGGTTACGTTCTTACGCTACTCCAGGATCCACCATGTGAGGAGAGTAGCTATGATAGATCATGACTTATTTTCTTTGATTGCTGTCTGTTGAATGTTCACTTCGATACCAGGGCCATGATGATTTAGGATAAATGTGGTAGGTGCTGTCACTTATCTATCAGTCACGTAGTTCCATGATCTGAGATTAACCCTAGGAAAGAATTGGACATTCCCTCTCTTTTATTTTGCTTGTTTGGTTTTATAGAATCAAGAGCTCACAGCGCTATTTAGATGGACTCTGATTATTTTGGAGTTCTATCTTGATTTCTATGGTCTTTCCCTTTTTATGTTGCAAACAAGAGCTCATGATGCTATCTAGATAGACTCTAGGGGCGTAGGAGTTCTATCTTGTTTGCTTGGCTTTCCCTTTCTGAAATCAAGAGCTCACAGTGTTATCCAGATGGACTATGGGTGCATAGGAGTTCTATCTTGGTTTCTTTGTTTTAGATTAATTCAGAGGACAAGTGGTACCCAGATGGTTAATATCTGGGTGCTTTTGGCTCTCTTTCTTTTCAAAAAGAGAAGTATTTGGGGTGCACTAGGTTCTCTTTCTATTCAATCTCTCTACTCCTTCTGCTATCGAGAGGTCGTGGCGGTATTCAGGTGGTATGGAATCTGGATCATTCGACGCTCTTCAAAATTTTAGAAAATACAAAAAAAAAAGATGCAATGATGAAAAATATTGGTAACAGGGGCAACGACTTGGGACACTCATCCTTTCTATCAAATCATATCTATCAAAAAAAGAAAAAAAATTCTTTTCTATCATTTCGTATCTATCAATCAATCCCAAAGATCACATTCCATACTAACTTCCTTCTAACTAACACATGCATTACTCAAAGATTTTGTGCATGGTAGATTGCATTCATTTATTGCATAAGAAAAATCCAAAACATGTGCATTGTAGATCATATAATCAATGCATCCATCATCAATAACATTATAACTAACATAGGAATGCATTCATCATTATCATATAGTGATTCACTTTTTCAACAAATTAATGCTCATATGACGCATTTTCTATGCTTAATTTATTGAGGGGGCATATAGTCCACTTGCTATCATTGGGGCAGGATCAAATCTGAAAATTCTTTAACACACTGCGACAAGTCACATCACATCAAAGAAGGGCAAATGTAGACACCCGAAAATGGACAGGCTTGCGACTTTACATTAAAAACACTAATTTTCATCTATTAATTAATGGTTTTTTAATCATTAATTAATCATCTATTTTCCTCTAAATTCATTCCCTAAGTCATCTAATCAAATTTCCAAAATTAATTAAATAATTAATTTTATTTAATTAATTAACCTTAATTGATTAATTACCATTAATTAATTAATTAAATTCAATTTCCTATAGTTTAAATTCAAATATTTAAAATTACTAATTAAATTCTTCCAATTAAATTAATTTAATTTCATTCAATAAAGCAATTCTAAATAAAAAAGAATTNAATTATCTCACATGTTGAAAACTTTAATTAAATAAATGAATTAAATATTCATTTATCTTCAAAGAGATAACTCCAATCAGATCACATGGGTAACTTCACCCACCTCTCCAGTCCACATTGGTAACTTCACAATTAGCTCTTCAGTCAACCAAACTCTGTCTCCTTTTTAAAAATTGAAGAGGTGGAGTTTACTGATGGCTTCTCCAGTTCCCTTTGATCTCAACTGTTCATCTCCCTATCTCTAGGATTGATCTCAACCGTTCATTTCATCCCCAATTCCTATATAATAAACCCTTCATAA
>MU223535.1:2272292-2287583 GCA_018584345.1 Thuja plicata
AATACTGAGCATCAAGAACAACATTTCAGAAGGAGTAGAGAGAGACAATAGAAGCTTCAAGCGCTTTGGGGTTTGCATTTATTTGTTTTCCTTTCTTGTGCTTGTACATTTTATTGATTACGTTTCAGGTTATTCATTTTAGTAGTTATTGTGTACTTGATTTATATCAGTTGTGAAACCTTTGCTACTAACCCTTGCCTTTGGAAAGCTTGGGAACCACAGATCATAAAAGAAAAGAGGCGTACAATGATAATTGGTATCTTCTAAAGATATATTAAAAAAGAAGGGTTGTATTTATATTATTTATTTATTTTAAAATTTATTAACTAATATTAAAAAAAAAAAATATTTATTTCTAAAAAACAAAAACAAACAAAACAACTATTTTTATTTATTTTTAAAGAAAGAAAGAAAAAAAACCAGAGTGCGGGCCACATAACCTCCATTACTAAGATTTACTTTTAATATTTGTTTTAAATAAAGATTAAGTTGAAAATGTGTTTTGTCTATCTTATTTATTATTTATTTAAAATTTAATTAGTTTAATATTTATTTTTATATTAGTTTATTTATAAATGTTGATAGTTGATATTTATTGATTGTTAATGTAGATTAATTTATATTATTTGTTTTATAAATTAATTTATATTGATTTTGTTAAAAGTTTTATTTTTAAATTATATTTGATTAATATTTTGTTTAATTAAGTATGATCTTTAGGTTATAACATAAATCGTTAAGGATTTATATTTTGGATTATATATTACTTTTAAATTAAATTTATAAATAAATTTAAGAGCTCGATTATGAGAAAGGGAATTGAAATATATTTATAAGATACTAAGTTAATAATAATGGATTGGGGATTATGGATAATTTTAATTAACTCATAAATAACTTGGGATACGACTTAATGTTAATTATATTATTTGGTCAGAAGGTAGATTATATATGGATATGTTATTTTAATTGGAGTTTTTATTTTTCCTTTGTTGTGGTTAATTGTCATTATAGGTAGAGTGATGCCCTAGGAGGGGATTTTGTTGTTAAGACTTGAAGTATTTTATGGTTTTTAATTTTATTCTTTTTGGTTTATATTGTGGAAAATTTATAACCATTTTCATATCTCGATTGGTTTTTGCATCGTTTTGTATACATCTGTTTCTTATGTTGTGTGTTCTCTGAGTCTCCGATCGTTATGTTATTTAACCACAAAAAGGTGACGACCACTTTTGTGTTGAGTCCTAATTATCTTGGTCACCTTATTTCTACTGTTATGGTGGTTCTATGCTTTGAATGCTTATCTTATGGATTAAGTTACTCCATGTTTGGAGATGGATTCTTGTGATGTTTCGATGATCATTGATCTTGTGTTATGATACAAGAATTTGTATTATTCTGTTGAGATGTCCAGTATGGGATGGACAGTTTGGGTCATTGTATATGATGATATGTTATTTTTTATGCTCCAACATTTTCCTTGGTGATAATCTTAAATTTATGATTTATGAGAAGTCCTCATGGTTTTGGTATTTTATTTCTTTTGGTTCTTTTGGTTGGAGCATTAGGGTAGGTTATCTAGTTGTATAGTATGGGGTGGCTTGCAATAAGTGCCAAGGCCCACAAGTGGCAGCCAAGATCACTTATTGGAAGTTTTCGTAATCAAGTGATAACATAATACATAATTGGGGGTTTAAAATAAATTAATAAGATATGGTATCTCACCCATGCTTGAGCGCTTGTATAGGATAAGATGGAGGATGAGATGATGTTTTTCACCCTACAAGGTATGGTTATGACATAGTTAATGGCTTTGTCTGGTTGAGGATTCATTGATACCGTATATGGTCACTTAAGTGTCGGGGTCTGGAGAGACTACCAGGATGAGACTTAAGGGTTAGACGTATATGATGACACCTTCCTATACACAGTCTAGGTTTCCTACATGTGATAGTTTCCCTTGAGTTAGAGAGCTATAAGGATCCCCTTACTTAGTTGTCACTGCCTTCTTTGGTTCTGTTATCCAAGTGGGATCTGTTATTATCTCATCAAGATGATGGGAGTGGACCTTTGGTTCCACGTGGTCGGGTGGTAGTGATTCTTATTACCATTGAGATCCAACATTCGTGACTTTATGCTTGGATGATCCTTGATGTTGTTCTTCCTTCTTGTTCTTCATTGTTGGAAAACTTTATATTATCTTTCTTATGTCATTTATTAGTATCATTGTATCAGTTGTGATATTCTAGGATATTGTATTGTATTCTATATTGAGTTTTGTCACATACACTGCGACCTGTGTAGTGGATGTTGGTTCATTATGATATCAGTTATATCTAGGTTTCATTTATGAGATAATGCTATTTTTATTCATTTGCATTATATGAATATTTTATATTGTTTAATTGCTTTTAGTAGATTAGTTAGCTTACATAATTCTACGTCATGGAACCCTCAGGATTTGTAATCTATAAATGAGTTGTATTTATCAGTATGTATTGTCTTATGTTATATTGCTTTTGCATTGTTATTCCTTTTCAATTGTAACTCGTTTAAAAAAATTATTCTGTAAACTTAGTAACATGTTTTAGGTTAATCTCTCTTAGATTCCCTGGCAGGGAATTACAACACTCATGCAGATTATAGTCTTCTCTCCCTAATCATCTTCCATTATAGTTGAGGTTCCAGCAGTTATTCTTCGATAGTGTTTGTAGCTTCATGCTTCAGTGGTGTTCTTCATGTTCATCCTTTATTCCTATTTTCTGGGACATTCTCTAGCTTGGAGGATTATTCATTCCTTCACTAGTCTTCATCTCTTTTTGGAGAGGGGTTTTCCCACTGGGTTTTCTCCTTTTCTCCTCTTTACAAAGATTTCTTGTACTTGGATACCTGATCACGCCATGTTGTCAGGACCCATTTCTTGCTTTTAGTAGTTGTTTCTAGGTTTTAGCTACTCCCTAAGTTTATCTTAAGGGGGGTGTTAGAATAATAAGTTATTTCACTTATTAATTAAATTATTTTGATTTAACTATTAATTCGCTTATTATCTCTATTTTACTTAAGATAAACTTTAGACATATAATAATTAATTCTTTTATTAATTATTATCATGCAACCTAGGTTTTTCCCTTTTAGGGGTTTGATCACCTCTATAAGGTTTGATCTCTTTTTAATTATTAATTAACTAAGGATGTTATTGTATTGAGGGTTTTCTCTCCATTTTTTTCTCAATATGTTTTCTCTTTCATCGATCTATTAGTTTTGGCCTCCATATCTTTTGCTTCTCTCTTTCTGCGACAGGTTTGTATACGGGTGATTCTTGAAAGTTGTAGGGTTGAGTTTTCATCAGCTCCTATAAGGACAATACTTGTTGAATCTCCACTTGAATTAAATCTAGCTGCACTTATTCATAGCGGATAGCTTAGAAGTCTGGAGGCATCGGCTCCTCCTCACAGTGCACTCGCTTCTTAGGCACACTAGACTTCAAATTCTAAGGGTTATCACTTCCCAAGGAAATATTATCTCTACTATGAACTGCAAGAATGTGGGGTGTCTTAGTTGGTCTTTGACCTTTTGCATCAACAAAATAGAGGGATTTTTGGTTGCTAAAATAATTGGTTCATAGTGGGGATATCTTCGGGGTTCTTGCATGCCAGTAAGAAACACAGTCTCAATCATCTCTCTCTAAAGGAAAGGATTTTAATATACATCACATGAATGTGGGTACTAGGAAAATTACATGGGATGGACCAAAATTCAAACATCAATTTATATAGAAGACCAAAGGAGTGCCTCTTGAACCAATACTTGGGGTGAGTACCTCTTTTCCCACCAAATATTGCTTCAATCTAAAAATAACTTGCGTGTCACTAACACTATTCTTTTACACCTACGACCATAAGAACTAGAGGGAGAGGATAGTGTGTTAACAGTAGGACCACTATATAGATACACAAGCGTGCCAGAAACACAAAATAGATGGGTACAATTACTAAGCACCAATTTAAGTGTTTTTGACAAATATCTAATTATTTTTAAAAATCCCAAACTAAAATGTCCCTAAATTACCAAAATAATTAAAGAAAATAATAAGAAACTGAAAGAAAATTTTTGTGTTTTTTAGCCCTCCCCCAACCTGCATGCAAATTGTTAGAGAAAAGGGGGTCTTTGGAAAGAAAAAACCTACTTCTGAAAAGAGCCACAAGCTGAAAGAGAAAATATTAGTAACACAAAAATCTATTCTATAACTAGAGGAGGATACAAGGTATCATCGCTAAGCTTGAAGTCATACTTGATTTCATAACCTCAAAGTATAGTTTTATACATGTACATTTCTTGTTGTTTCTCTTTGAACGTGATTTGTATGATAGCCAATGGTGGGATTAATGGGAAGTAGTACTGAGAGGGGAGGGGTGAATCAATACCTCTAAAACTTTTAACACTTTTCACCTTTCATCATTAGTAATCAAATTCTACTATATTACCAACAATATCTGATGTTCTTTCTTATGCATGTAGTATTAATTCATAAAATTAATTGTATGCAACATTCATAGAAACATTCATGAAAGTAATAGACACATAACACAAGATATGATATCGTAGAAAACTCCTGTTAGGAAGTAAAAACTGTGGTGGGGATGGCACCCACAAAACTTCACTATCTGCAGAATGGAAGGGAGCCAGTAAAGGCTTACAATTTGATCACTTCTGATGATCTACCCTATTAGAAGTATTAATGTAGAGACCTATTAGGATCTACTCTATTAAGAGCTTTAGCAACACTGATGTAGTGTGCACTTGGTTAAGAGATTTACAATAGGAATGTTAAGTCCACCATCCTTGAAAGGATTTCTTAAGTGTACCCCACTTGTTAGAATGTGTACAATATGTTTGACCTGACTGTATGCAATCTATAATTTCTGATTACAGATCCATTAAAGCTCACAGTATATGAATATCACCTATAGTGATTAATTAATACCTTTTCCTGCTTGTCAGTAGCCTTTGTTCTATTCTTGCATGAATTTTCTTGTCTGATCCTTAGATGCTCTCAGTGGTTACATCATCATCAAACAACATCTTCATAATTGATTGAGAATCTATTTATACAAGTATTTGACCTATTTTAAAATCATGCATTACAATGTTAACTCTAGATCCAAGGTATACAACTTGACCTTGATCCTTTAGTTTGCATATTTTAAATCAGTTAGACTGATAAAAATAATAATAAATACATTGCTTTCTCCTCATGTAATGGATTTAAAACAAATCAAGAAGCTAAATATAAAACTTCAATGATTTATCTAACGTGGAAAGTCAGATCCAATTTTTGCGGGATGTAACTGACTGTCAGTTCTTGATCATTGGTGTGAACTAAAAGTCTATCGGTGTTCCTTCTTTGAACTCATTGTCGGGTTCCCTTGTTCTGTTGGGTTCCACTCTTGACTGTTTCATCAGGTTGCATTGTTGGTTACTCATCAGGTTCATTTGTCCTTTTTTCACCAGGTAACACTGAATAGTGTTTGTTGGGATGCTTTGTACTTGGCAGTATTAGTAACTTTGGCATCGGGTAGTGTGGTGCCCTGTCTATCGGTGTGGTATAAACTTATGGTGTTTATCATGTTTTCCTTGCATATACTAATGGAAAAATATAATGTCTTCAATCTCCCCCTTTGACATTAGTATCAAAAAATGATATGTGCACAATACTAAAGTGTTTAGTATGTACACCATGTATATATCCTTGTCATTATATGACTCCCCCTAACTGTATGCATCAGTATAGTATAAGTATATGTACCTATATACTTGCCTTTGTAGTATATATTTCCCTTGTTTGTTCTTTCCTCTTTCAAATGACTGAATGTACATATCATTTATTCCTTTCATTTCCCCCTTTTATTGATTGATGGTACATATTATTTCCCCCCTTTTTTGATAATCATGACAACAATTTACAACTTATAAGTTGTCAAAGATGTGACAAAAATGTGTAACTTACAGTGTGTCAAGAATGTGGGAGTGAGTGTTCTTGATATCTTCGATCATTTTCTCCCATTTTTCTTTGAGGATTTCTAATGCCATGTGCTCTAGCTCAATTCCGGCATGCATATCATAAATGTTGTCTAGGATAGATATTTTTGAGGTGGCAATTAGTGTTCTTGCCTCTATCATATATTGTTTTAGTAATGTGAGAGTAGGTAAGAGTTGAGATTGAAGCTCATTCCCCTCATCTCTAAACTTTGTTTCTGCAATCTGTATATCTTGTCTTAGCTTTCGAGCTTGCTTGAGCTGGTCTTGGTGCAATTTGATTGCCTCTTAACTGTTTGTGAGATCTTGTGCACTTTCTTGAGTTGGTCTTGGTGCAATTTGATTGCCTCTTAACTGTTTGTGAGACCTTGTGCACTTGCTTGAAGATTGACACCAATCTGTGCTATCTTGTCGGTATACTCCTTTGCGAGTTGATCTAATGTGCATAATTTCTAAATTAAGGCTATAGATTCTAAAATTATTGGATCTACTGTGCTTACTAGTTCAGAAAGCTTCACTTTTTGTAGTGCCACTTCTTGGCTTATCTTCTTAGCTAACTTGAATTCATTTTTCTTTTCAAGTCTAGCCTCCATAGCCTTCTCAACATCTATGTTTTGAGATGTGATAGCATCGGTGAGAACCACTAATTGATTAAGCATGGGGGTTGTTTGATCAAGATCAATATCAGGTACAATTTTTTGAAGGATTCCTCATGCAACTTCAAGTACCTTTGCTTCCTTGGTGGCTTTTCTCAGCTTATCCTACATGGCTTTCCTTTCAAAAAGTCTTGCATACTTTGTTAACTCAGTAGGATCCAATGTTCTAGGATTACATACTAGAATCTCAATTATTTCATCCAGAGTAACTGGATTCTTGTTCTTGCTTTCTTCTTCCTTGAGATTTGAGTAGAGGCAGATGTATGAACTACCATTGCTAGCTCATTTGTTTTCTTTGATACGCTCTGTGAAGGTTTTGAAGATGAAACATCTTGTGCCTTCTTCTCGGGGTTCACCTATCGGTTAGGTGAAGACATCTCTTCATCAACCTTGGGTGTTTCAGCAGAGTTTTCTTCAGTTTTCTTTTGTTGGTCATATGTCTTTGCTTCTTCACCGTTTTCCTTTTCCTTTTCCTCTTCTATGTTTTGTTCTTCTTCTTTATTCTGATTAGTAGACTTGTCTTGCTGATCATCGATTGCAGCTTGATTTGCAATTGTATCCTTTGATTCATTTATGGTATCCTTTGTCTCTGCATCACCCTGATGACATGTAACTAATTGAATGTTTGATAATGTTAAGTTGAAGATAATGCAAGGCATTAAATCAGTTAATGGTTTGTATTTTCATTGATGTCAACTTGATATCATATGTACAGTCATGTACACAATGCCAAAGACTTCAAAAAATCAATGAAACAAAAGGTTATACTTTTAGCAATATATAAAAGTCAAGTATTCACTAAGTGACAGACAACACCATCGGAGTGTACACCATCGGTAAAGGAAAAGAAGAAAAGTTACAGTGATACCCGACGAGCAGAAGACAGTGTTGCTCGATGAAGCAAAACCACAGGATGCCTAATGAGCTAAAGATAGAGTTGCCCGACGAGTAAAAAATCTAATGATGGAGTCACATCAACGGAACTACCAATTGTCACCGACAACTAACTGAAGAGTTGACTGATGGAACAGAGAGTTAAAAAAATGACAAAATATCTAGCTGGAAAGAGCTAAAGATAGACTTAACTAGTTGTTTTCTTTGTTTTATTTGAATAGAGTTAAGTAATTGATTTAAATAATATTTGTACAGTTGGAAAGAAGATAACTATGAGATAAATCAGGAGTTATGCTTTAAATAAAATTAGCTGGATTATTTTTCACGCCAAGAATCAAGAATCAAGAAACAATGAATATCATGTCTATATAAGAGACAAGCTTAATTCATTTTCGTATCACATTCATGGAAAAGGGGATTAAGGGGAGTGAATGAAAAGAGGATGCTGAAGAGAAACTGATGAAGGAGATCTTCATACAGTCTTGATCAATCAAGCTAAAGGAGAGCTAAAGAATTATGCAGACACTAACGAACAGTGAAGCACAACATCACAAAGCAGAAAGTGTTGAGCACAAAGAATTGAATTGATATTGATCAGAGAGGTAATGTACTTAAATAGATCTAAAAATCTGCAATTCAAAGTTGCATTAGAAACAAGTCATAGTGTTTCAGTTTAACCATTGAAGCATCAAGTCTCTTAACAGAGCAGGACTTAACAGTCTTCTATATATTGAGGTACATCCCAAGGAGTGCCAAAAAGGTTGATTCATGAAAGTAGCATTGGATTTTCTCGATACCTATTGATAGTCTAAGAAGGAGGCCGATTCAAGGATGGTAGTAATAGATGCCCGATACTAAGTGACAACCTCTATGTATAAAATCCTCTAACAAGGTCACACTTAACAGTGTGTTTGCAACCTTTAATAGGGTTGGATCTTAACATGGCTCACTTCAGAAGAGTGAAGATTTGGGGTACCGGTCCCAGTGGTTTTTCCCTTAACAGGGTTTCCACATTAAAAATTCATGTGTTATGTGTGTATGATTCATTTCTTTATTGTTTTGTAGCTGACATAGTTAACACTGGGTTGATCGGTATACTCTGCTTATTTATTGAGTTTCAGTAAATAGTCATACTGCTTATCAGTAATCAAGAAGAATAAGGACAGACAAGGAAAATCAATAGACAGTTAATCATTATAAGTATTTCAAGGTATGCATCTTGTAGGGAATTAATAATCTGAGGTTTATTTGATTGGTGGTTAATGTTTGAAGGATAAATTTTTGAGGCCATTGATTCACCCCCCCTCTCAGTTATTACTAACAATTGGTATCAAAGCTTATGTGCTTAGAAAGGAAGGTCTCAAGACCTAAGTCAAGATCACAAGATGAACAGACGAGATGTGCCCAAGTTGAACAAAGACAACTTTGCTTCATGAAAAAGCAGGATAAGACTCCACTTATCAGGTATTGGTAATGATTTTACTTAATTCCTAGATATTGAATATGTGTTGCCTACAGGAGTATTGATATTATATCAATTGAGAGAGAAGCATGAACACAAATACATGGTTATAGAGCTTTCTTCCTCACTCTTTGAAGCTGAATTTGAAGATGTCAAGGATTGAAAAACTGCAAAGAAGATGTGGGACAAACTAAATCTTGTACATGGAGGTGATACAAATATTCTGAGAGCCAAGGAAGAAAGCCTTAGAGGATAATTTGATGATCTCAGAATAAAAGAAGGAGAAAACATCACACAATACAACACAAGAATAAAAGAAGGAGTCAATGCTATACGAGGAGTTGGAGGTACACTTGAAGAGGAGATAGTGGTAAGTAAAATCTTAAGAACCTTACTGCCTGTATATGCTATTAGAGTTTCTGTCATTAAAGAAATGAGAGCATTAGAAAACAATATAGTTACTCTTGATAGTTTAATTGGTAGACTGATTTCATTTGAGATGAATAACTTTAATAATAGTGTCTTACCAAACTTAGAGTCTGCATTTAAGTCTTCTATGAGAATACGAAAATCAAGTTATAGACACACATCTAGAAGAGATAGTGAAAGTGAAAGTGAAGAAGAAGATCTAGATGAAGTAGAATTACTTATGGAAAGAAGAATGCAGAGAGGCAAAGGTAAATACAAAGGCAAGTTACCAGTTGTATGCTTTAATTGTAAAGAGATTGGATACTTTTCTGCAAGATGTCTTAACAGAAGAAAAGATGACAAAAGTAATGATAGATCTTTTGAGAAGAAATCTGACAGAGGTGATAACAAAGATTTCAGAGGTTACCAACAATCAGAAAGAAGAGATACCTAAGACTACAAAGACAAAGGCAAGAAGACTAGTTACCTAGCTACTTGAAAAGATGAAGATACTGACACTGAACCTGATGAAGACATCGAGATGGTATTTGTAGCTATGAAGGATGATTTAGATGAAGATGAAAAGTATGTAGAAACTGCACTCATATCTAAGGTTAGCAAGAATGACATCTGGATTATAGATAGTGGCTGCACTCACCACATGACCGGTGATAAAGAAAAGTTTAACACTTTTGAGTATTATAATGGTGGAACAGTAAGAATGGGTAATGATACACCTTGTCCAGTTGAAGGTAAAGGAACTATAATACCGAATAACCTGATTAAATGTGAAAATGATTATTGGTTAAAAGGATTGAATTATAATTTGTTGAGTGTTTCTCAGCTGGATAATTCAGGTCACATAGTAGCATTTGAGAATAAGAAGGAAAAGATCTTCAATGAATCAGGAAGATTGATTGGTACAGGTGAACATACTAAAGGTAACTTATTCTATCTGAATGATACTAACACCACTTGATTAATGACTAGAAATGAAGACATATGATTGTGGCACAAAAGATTGTGTCATGTGAATTTTTACAACATGATAAAAATAAGTAGAAGGAGAACTGTAAGAGGCTTACCGACGATGACAAAGCCAGACAACATCATGTGCAAGAATTGTCAAAAAGGTAAAATGACTAAGTCTAGTTTCAAAAGTAAAAACCCATACATCTGATGACATTCTACAATTAGTCCATATTGATTTATGTGGACCAATGAGGACAAAGAGTTATTATGGAGATAGATATTTTATTCTCTTCGTTGATGATTACTCTAGAATGATGACAGTCATATTTCTTAAAGATAAATCTAAAGCATTCAAGATGTTTAAATGGTATAAGGCCATGGTAGAGAAACAAAGTGGTAAGGATATGAAATGTTTGAGATTAGATTTAGGAGGAGAATTTATATCAGATGAATTCACTAATTTTTGTAATGAGCATGGTATAAAAAGATAGGTTTCTGCACCAAGAACACCACAACAAAATGGGATTGCTGAGAGAAGGAACATATCAATAGTTGATTGTGATAGAACACTGATGATAGAGAAAGGCATCACCCAAATATTTTGGAGGGAAGCTGCCAGTACTGTTGTCTACACACTTAACATAGGACAATTGAAGAAGGACACAAAGAAGACACCTTATGAGCTATGGTATGGTAAAACACCCAATGTAAGTTACTTCAAAATCTTTGGTAGTCAATGTTATGTCTTAAAGGATGATAGAAATGGAAAGATTGATTCCAAAAGTGATGAAGACATTTTTCTAGGGTATTCTATAATGCCCCGCCAGGGAACCCAGGAGAACTTAACCTAAACACGACACTAAGTTCACAGAATTTTTTTTTTAAATATTTACAAACAATATTAATAACAACGCGGAAGCAACACAATGAAGTACATGACATACATGAAATACAACTCATGCATAGATAACATTCCTTGAGGGTTCCTTGATGTAGAATTACTTAACAAACTAATCTATGATAACAAATGTAAATAAATGACATAAAGGTTACATAATCCGAACCAATAACATACATCTCATAATAAAGATTACATATACATTTGATACCATAAGGTATACTACCTAATCAACATCCACTAAAAAAGTCACAGGGTATGTAATAATACATAAAGAATGATACAATGCATCCTCCAAAGGATGATAACCAATATAAACATATGGTACAAATACACAACTCAAGTAACCGAGAAAGTCTCCAAAAGACTATGAAGATGAAACTGCAACAAAGAACATCCAAGCATGAAGAAGAATCCGTCAGAATCTCAATGGTAATAAGAATCACTACCACCCGACCATGTGGAACCAAAGGTCCACTCCCACCATGCTGAGGAGATAGTAACAGGCCCATCACATGGGGTATACCACAAGAATAAAAAACAAGGTACACATGTACTTCAATGCAATGGAAGATCCTAGAAGCAATCTAAAGCAAAACAAGGAACACTAAACAACACCAGAAGCAACCAACACACGTAGGATAACCTAAGATGTATATAGGGAAGTGTCATCACATAAGCCCAACCTTGAAGGTAACCCTAGTAGTACCTCTTGACTCTGGCCTCTAAGTGACACTATGTGGCTCGGTGATCCTTTCACAAAGACAAGGATCCCAACTCCCATCCTATCATGCGAAAATACTCAAGGCATGGGTAGAGACTCAGACATCTTATTAGTTCATTTTAAACCCCTTTAATGTAACATATTTTCACTTATTAAGTAACTTGCCAATGGGTTTACCTAGTAACTGCTTAGAGTCCTGGACCCCCATTGCAAGCGACTTCCCCACTGTACACTTAGTTAACCTACCTAGGCTCAAGATCAACACATGAAGATATACATAATCACAAATCGCATCCTGCTCATTCAGGAGCACATAGGTTCTCAACTAACCAAACAATAAACACAGTATCCTCATAAGTCCAAACAACACATCATACCAAACCAGGTTGGGTCTAGGAATATCAGGACTTATGACATCATCATAAATTACAAATTAACATCCCAATGAATACATGCAAAATTACAATCCCAAAACCTCTGGATTTAAGTCCTAGGGTCATCTAGCCCAACATATCCCCGAAAACATGATACATAGAAGAATCATTCAATTCATAGAAACACACACCCAAAACACATCATAGTAAAATTAGATCATACTCAGATTGCATAAGATCAAACATAATGTTAACGTAAGAATAAATTTTTTTATAATTTATAATTATGCAAATTCATTTATTCACTAATAATTACTATCGAGAAATAATTAAATATTCCATATTGATAAAACATTAATATTTCCTATAGATCTATTTATAAAAAAATAATTTATAAATACAACTAAGAAATAATTACCAATTTTAAGTTATAATTACAAAATTACAAAATACCTAGGTACAACATTAAGCATTAAAAATTAATCGTTCAATAACATCTCTAATATTTAGCTAACGCCACAGGACCTGATGATTAACAATAGTCAATTGTAACAGTGACAAAATAAAACCCCCTTGGTTTATAAATTAATAAAAATATTAATTCCCCCTTTTAAAAAAATAATTCTCTATATATATAAATTCACATTTCACCAATTGACAAAATTAAAACAAATTTATAAATTTACCCAAAACTAATTTTATCGTTATCTCTAAACTAATTTAAAAATTAATAATAAATTAATTTTGAATTTAATCATAAATCAATTTAAAATTAACCAAATTAATTTAAAATTAACTAAACTAATTGAAAGATTAAACCAAAATCTAATTAACCAAATTTAAATTAAACAAATTTTATTAAACAAAATTTTAATTAACTAAATCTAATTTAAACACATTTTAATAAACTAAATTTTTAATTAAAAGAAACATAAATAAGAATTTGCAAATAATATGGGGGGGGGTCCCTGTGGCACCCACCCCCTCTCATTATCCGATGCCGCTGCGGCCTCCCTTTGGGAGTACCGCCGGCAGCCCTTACCGTGCGGCGGCAGGCCCTGCCTCCCACGACAAGTACAGCTGCGCGGTCCTCTATGGATAGGGACAGGGGGTGCGGTGGCCCCCGCCACCTGCCCTCCAATGCAAATTAAAAAATTTTGTTTCAATTTTTTATATATTTAAATACCGAAAATGCCGCCCGAAACCATTTGGTTTTTTTTTAATTGATTTTTTTTTTTATAGATTTCAACATGCAATTTGCATAAAACAAAAACCACTTTAGTTTAAATTTTTTTTTTATAGGATTATTTCTGAAAATGGAAATTAAAATATCATATATATATATTTTTTGTCTTATTATGTTAGATTGGTGAACTTTATTTTTTCAACTCTGTATTTTTTGTATTTTTACAGAGAGCTCTTCATTTTCACAAATTGATTTTTTTCAATAAATTTAATTTTCAAAAGGGTATATTCAAAGAAGAATTTATTTTCTTTGCTACTATAGTTTGAACTATAGAATACATTAATTTATCATTTTCTAAGGGTTCTACGAGTTTTCCAACGAAATTTTGACAGCACTTCTGTACTATATTAAAATATATTTTTCTTTGAAAATCAAGGATCCAGGTTCCCATAAACACATAATTCAACAACAAATTCAAACTAGAAACCTTTATACCCATTTACTCCTAATACTATAAAAACGAAACCCTTTATGCCCACAAGCACAAATCTGATATGAAAACTTGAATTAAAACATGAAATTGATCTAAGAATATATTTTTCAATTGAAATCAACACAACCCAAAATAAACAAGCAAGGAATGACCAAACAAAAGATTCTTAGCTTTTCGGATGCATAGAAGACATGGATTTGAAAAAATTAGAATTGATAGGAACAAGACCCTACCTCAATAACTGTTGAGGAATGCACAATCCAAAATCCAAGCAAGGAGAATTTCAAAATTATGCTCTAAAACCAAGCACACACCAAAGCTTCCAAAAATGCTCCCAAAAATCTGTTATGTTCAAAATGAGAGAAGAATCCCCCTAATGAGGATCAGCTTCCCCTAATTAAGCAAACCCCAATGACAACACATTCAGTTAACTCCTAAAAGGACTCCTCTCCAAAATTGAAAGAAAATAACAATTAATTAATTAAAATATCTAATTACTTGCACAACTCAACTTTGACTCTTAAAATCAAGTTGAGAACTTTGAGTTTGAAAATACTTTTTCAACCAAATCTTGCACATGTAATTAATAAAATATTAATTTAAATAACTTAAATATTTACATCACAATTATCCATGCAACTCAATATTTAATTATTTAATTAAGCATAAAAGCATATTCACACTAATATTCAATTAATTATTTAATTAAATATTAATATTCAATAATTGCACTTTAATTAAACTTTCAATTAAACATAGGTATTTAATTTAATTTTCAATTAATTAAATACCCTATATTTAATAATTAATTGCAATAATATTCAATTAAATAAATAACATGATTTAACACCCACATAATCACATCAAGCACCTGAAATCGAAAACAAGAAAAATCAAACATGATCAAGGAAAGGGATACACAAATTCCTATCAAATATATGAATTTTGTTAGGGTAGTCAAAATAGATACTTGTCCACTAACTAGGACAATTAGGTTTAGGATAGGATTTGAACTTGAAAACTATCTCCCCTCTCTTACCATTGAGATTAATGTGATAGGACACACTCACTCCTGCCAATTCAGGGAAGACGTAGCCCGGTACCTGCAAACCTGTCATCACAAAGATGAACATACATGCATATATCATATGGAAAACAATGGTTGAGACTAGGTTATCATGTGGATCT
>MU223535.1:2289118-2317811 GCA_018584345.1 Thuja plicata
ATTGGATTTGTAAGGACTAGTGAAAACAATAATCTTTATTTGAAGGAAGATACTGATGCTAACACTTTGATTGCTGAAATATTTGTTGATGACATCATATTTGGAGGCAATGATATGCTATGTAAATAATTTTCTAATGAGATGAACAAAGAGTTTGAGATGTCTATGTTTGGAGAGATCAAGTTCTTTCTTGGTCTACAGATCAATCAACAAAGTGAAGATATTTTCATTACACAATCCAAATACATCAAAGAGGTCCTAAAAATATTCAAGATGGAAGAATCCAAACCAATTGGAACACCGATGGATACTGGATGTAAGTTAACAAAGGAGGATAAGACAACAGAGGTAAATCAGACTTTGTACAGATCAATGATTGAAAAACTCATGTATATTGGACACACTAGACCAGATATTGCACATGCAGTTGGAATTGTTGCTAGATTTTCTGTTAACCCTAGGGAATCACATATGACTGCTGTGAAAATAATTTTAAGATATCTGAAGAACACTGAGGAATTTGGCTTATGGTATAGAAGAGACGACAAATTTGAAATTAATGTGTTTACTAACACTGATTGGGCTGGAAATCTTGATGACCAGAAGAACACAACTGGAGGAGCATTCTTTATGGGTAACAGACTTGTCACATGGATTAGCAAGAAGCAAGGATGCATCTCTTAGTCTACTGCAGAAGAAGAATATGTTGTTGCTGCTGCAAATTGCTCAAATATTGCTTGGATCAAATAGTTGCTAGAAGGTATGCATATGAAGATCTTAGATTCAGTGATTATTTACTGTGATAACACCAGTGCAATAAAAATTTCTAAGAATCCAGTCATGCATGCCAAGACTAAACACATTGCCATCAAGTATCATTTTTGAGAGAACAAGTTCAAGAAAAAAAGGTAATACTTGAGTATGTGCAATCAAAAGAACAATTGGCTGATATATTCATCAAGCCACTGCCCAAGGATACATTTGAGTACTTGAGAAAGAGACTAGGGGTCAAACCCTTGACTCCTAATCAGTAATATGATTGAAAGCTGTATCAGCCTACATATTATCAGAATATCAATCATGTTGATGCAAGCAAAGAGATGAAATTCAAAAGATACATCTATATACAGACAGGTATATATCAAAATTGAGCACCAGAATATATTGTTATATTATTGATGGATAAGGGAAATTCAAGGAATATATTAGGATAGGAGAAAAATGATTGTTTGACATGAATGTCAGATATTTGTAAAATATTTGTTTGGCATTGCTGTTAAAGGGAGAAAGATTATCCATATTATCACATTCTTCTGGTAAAGAAAGATTATGCATTATCAAATTACTCCAACATGGAGAGATTATATCCAAAGGGAGAAAAAGTTGTATAAAAGATTACACAAAGGGAGAGTTGCTGAAAAGAGAAAAAGACATCACAAAAAGAGAGAACAGTCAAAGGAGAGAAATTGACACAAGAAGAGGTCTCAACACATCAGAAGAAAAAGAGCTGCAAGAATCAAATCTAAGCTAAAACAAAGCTTACCGGAGGTAAGATATTTATCAGTTATCAAACAAAAGATTGGTAGTTTGATGAATCTCAACGATTTTATTTCATATTGTATTAGAAATAGTATAGTGTGATAATATAGTATGTTTCCATCAATGCCAAAGGGAGAGATTGATGACATGTAACTGATTGAATGTTTGATAATGTCAAGTTGAAGATAATGCAAGGCATTAAATTAGTTAATGGTTTGTATTGTCATTGATGTCAACTTGATATCATTTATACGGTCATGTACACAATGCCAAAGATTTCAGAGAATCAATGGAACAAAGGTTATGCTTTTAGCAATGCATAAAAGTCAAGTATTCACTAAGTGACAGATAAAACTGATGGAGTGCACACCATCGGTAAAGGAAAAGCAAAAAATTCACAGTGATACCCGATGAGTAGAAGATAGTGTTGCCCGACGAAGCAAAACCACAGGATGCCTGAAAAGCTGAAGATAGAGTTTCCCAACGAGTAAAAAGTCCAATGATGCCCAACAGATGGAGATACCGAAGCTAACAAGAGTCATATCAAAGGAACTGTCAGTTGTCACCGACAACTAACTGAAGAGTTGACCGACGAAAAAAAGAGTTCAGAAAATGACAAAATATCTAGCTGGAAAGAGCTAAAGGTAGACTTAACAGGTTATTTTATTTGTTTTATTTGACCAGAGTTAAGTAATTGATTTAAAGAAGATTTGTATAGTTGGAAAGAAGATAATTACAAGATAAATCAAGAGTTATGCTTTAAATCAAATTGGTTGGATTGTTTTTCCTGCCAAGAATCAAGAATCAAGAAATAGTGAATATCATGTCTATATAAGAGACAGGTTTAATTCATTTTTGTATCACATTCACAGAAAAGGGGATTAAGGGGAGTGAATGAAAAGAGGATGCTGAAGAGAAACTGATGATGGAGAACTTCATACAGTCCTGATCAATCAAGCTAAAGGAGAGCTAAAGAATTCTGCAGACACTGACGAACATTGAAGCACAACATCACAAAGAAGAAAGTGTGGAGCACAAAGAATTGAATTGATATTGATCAGAGAGGTAATGTACTTAAATAGATCTGAAAATCTTCTATTCAAAGTTGCATTAGAAATAGGTCATAGTGTTTCAGTTTAACCATTGAAGCATAAAGTCTCTTAATAGAGCAGGACTAAACAGTCTTCTATATATTGAGGTACACCCCAAGGAGTGCCAAAAAGGTTGATTCATGAAAGTAGCATTGGATTTGTTCGATACCTATTGATAGTCTAAGAAGGAGGCTGATTCAAGGATATAGTAATAGATGCCTAAAACTAAGTGACAACCTTTATGTATAAAATCCTCTAACAAGGTTGCACTTAACAGTGTGTTTGTAACCTTTAACAGGGTTGGCTCTTAACATGGCTCACTTCAGAAGAGTGAAAATTTGGGGTACCGGTCCTAGTGGTTTTCCCCTTAATAGGGTTTCCACATTAAAAATTCATGTGTTATGTGTGTATGATTAATTTCTTTATTATTTTGTATCTGACATAGTTAACACTGGGTTGATCGGTATACTCTACTTATTTACTGAGTTTTGATAAATAGTCATACTGCTTATCGGTAATCAAGGAGAATAAGGACAGGCAAGGAAAATTGATAGATAGTTAATCATTATAAGTATTTCATGGCATACATCTTGTAGGGACTTAATAATATGAGGTTTATTTGATTGGTGGTTAATGTTTGAAGGATAAATTTTTGAGGCCACTGATTCACCCCCCCTCAGTTATTACTAACACACCCTTATATTTGGGTATGCTTGTATCTGCTGCATTTGATTCTTCATTTCCTTCTAGCAGATTGATGGCCTTCATCAATACTGGCATATTATTCTGTGTTCCCACTTGTGCTGCATCTAGAATTGAGTCCTAGTCATCATTTTGATCCTGTTGAGCAGTGAAATCTTCATGTTTTTGTATTTGATCTACAGGGTCCAGTCCTGTGATGTCAATAATGGAAGTGTTTGGCCATATCTCATCAGCAACATCCATGTTCTTATTTCCTCATGTATCCAATTATTGTTGCCTATTTTGATCCTTAAGAGATATGAAAATGACATCATCTTCTTTATGTGGATCTTTATTAGAATCATAATGAGTGATGTCTTGAATGTCAAGATCATCCATGACTTTGTCTAAGTCAATGGGATCATTATTATCCACATTATCCAAAGTAATGTGCTTACGACTTTCTTTATCTTTCTGCTCCTCTACATGAGGTGTGTTGGTGAGAAGTAATTGATTCTCACAACTTGTTGACTTTGCAGGTAGATCTAGGATTTGTCTCCATTTAGCATTTTTCATGCTATCTAGATCTATAAATTTATCCTGTAGCACTTTGTAAGATCTTATCTTTTTTACAAATTTATTTGAATGCTTTTTTATTATTTATTTTATCTCTTCCATCTTTGATTTGGGAGGCATGAGTGCACGACAAGTACCCTCTCCCTTGCCTCATTTTCTGTGTGCAAAGCATAAGACCATTGTTGTGAAATTCTGTCACCCAGCTCTTTGGGTATTTTGTGAACAAATTCAACTAGTACATTTTTGTACTTGACCATTCCCCTAATTATTGCATCTTGTATTTTATGTTGGTCATTTGGCTCCAATTTTTCCCATTATCTAATTTTCCTATCAGTCATTGTACACGTTGTAGTAATTAAATCAACAATTTCATCCATAGTTCTTGGGGCTGAGCTTTTCTTCTCTACATCAGGGTCATCCTCTTTTGAATCTTCAATGCTAGATTTGGTCCTGACCAGTCTTTTCCTCCTTTTGGTAGGTGTTTGTTTCTCTATTTGCTTCTCTATTTTTTGCTTCCTCTTGTAGGTCCTCACTTGACCTTTCTTAAGAGGTGTAGTAGGTTTTGTAGTTTGAATTCTTTTCCTTTGAGCCACTGTAGTCCTTGGTTTCTTGGTAGGAGGTGGAGGTACATCAGACTCAGTGGCCTCAAAATCTGATTCTTTCTCATCTTGCTCTTCATCAGTGGTACCTTGTTCCTTGGTTTCCTCTATTTGTTCTTTCTCCTCCTCATTAACCGACAACATTTTCTCAAGATTCTTCACCATCTTGTTTTTCTTGTTGATAGTCTTCTTGATTACTAGGCCTAATTTTATCTTGGACTTGGCCTCTTCATATGTTCCAAATCTTGGTTGTTAACTGTCAAGTGGTTCATTCATCAATGCATCAATTGCATTTTTTTCTTGATCTATGTTAATATCATAGTCAAGAGGTGCTAACCAGGTTGTCCTTGGTACAATTGGTTTAATGTGAGTGAAATCTGAATCCACCATAAAACATATTTCATCCCTATGCTTCTCAATCAACTATTCAGGGATCCTAACTCTTTCCATCATCTTTTCCTTGAAGTCAAGGAAGTATTCAGTCATCAATGAATCAAAGTTGTCACCTAGTGACTTTATAAGGTCACTAATCTTCAATATGACTGGCTTGGTAGTGTCCCACTTCAATTTTCCAACTGAAGGAAAGTGTTCTTGAAAATAAAAGAATATACACATTATCAGTGAACCAAACTTACATGTGTTTGTCTTTACAGACCTGATTGTTGTCATATTCTCATCAAGTTTCTTTAACAGGATCTCACATAGATCCATCTATATTCCCTTTGTGACAATCTTGTAGGTTGTGCTTACTGTTCTTGATGCTATGTTGTTTAGCTTGCTTGCTTGGAAGATTTTGTAACCTAGCACACATGCACCAAACCTCAGTTCCTCATCAGTGATGGTGTTCACATTAAGTCCTCTATTATCCCACACAACATTGGTGAGTTTTTCAACTTCTGGTTGAGAGGGATGCTTGTGTGCCTTGGGTTTGTTGGTAATGGGGTAACCTGTTACAACATGTAACACATCCTTTGTTATCTGCTTGGTTTCATCCAACCATAACTTCTGGTCATGCAATTTGCTTAGAACTAACCTAATCCATGTTGGCTTTCAAAACCCTCAAGAAATATAGGGAATTTGTTATCCCTTTTACCTATAAGTGTTTGTGTTCTTCCTTTAGATTCCCTTGTTCATCACACAACTTCTTGTAATCTTGATCTATCTCTAGATCACCTATCTCAATGATCTTGCAGTGAATGTAGGACCTTACGTCTTCTATCAGCAAAACCCTAGGTGGAATTTTAGAAAATACGCCAGAATCATCGGGTTGCGATGAAATCTCTGGGCATATCTTGTATTTAGGTTTTGTTGGTTCTATTTTATGCTTTGATTTTTGAACAACAAATTTTTCACTACTTATACAAATCCTTATGCAGAAAAAATGAAACTTGTGTCATATCCATAAGTTTATTTAATCTGATTCTAAATAAGAACTAAGGACTAATAACACATACATAGATGAATCCATGCAATGAATCAGAAAATTCATAATCCAAATGAACAACATGGAGGAGAGACTTGAATCTGAGAAAACTTGCATTAAGTGTGATGAATCTTGCTTCTATACCAATCTGATCTACAACATTTACCACTTCAACAATATGAAAAAGATATGAAAAACATATATTCTATCTGATAACAAAGCTAATATAGTCCAATAAACTATATCCTAATGGAACCATGAAATAACTGGACATCCCTGGAGTCAATACTCTGCAACTCACTATGGAGACCATGATTTGGAACCCTGTAAAAATGGAACAAATCTGCATAAGTAGAAAGAGAAAAACCATCAGATTCATCCTCCCTTCAACACCTATCCCTTCTCCCAAATATCTTGAACTGAACCTTTTACAACTACTCAAACAATCTAATTTTATCTGCAAAAATGTCTTCTTTGTTTTCTCAAATTTAACCTGAGCCATTGTTTCTACATTCTATTCAAACTAATTTGATCCCGCACCAAAATGGACTATAAAAATGAATTCCTCATTTCAAGCCCTTTCCGGCAATATATAATACTTGGTATTTTGGAAATTTTTTTCCCCCTCAACCATTAAATCAAACACTTCCTCCAGTGCATACCCTTTTCAACAAATTTGAAATATTTGTGCATTTTCAATAGTTAGACTATTGAATTAAGATGGCATTTTATTTAAAAATCTGCATGTTTTATCTTTTATCCTTATTTCACCAAGTCTTAATCAGCTTGTGACACTTGTCAATCGGGTTTAATGGCTTAATGGTTAGATGTTGAGCACTTTATCATTAAGCCATTAACTGGACCCTAGGATTAAGTTCAACATGCAAGTTCTTTAACCTTTTCAATTTTGAAATAAAATCATTTTAAATTTCAAATTAATCCCTTTTAATATAAAGTGCACCAGATTGCACCATGTGGCACCCTTTGATTGGCTCTGTGTGTCAACTAGGCACCATGTCACCTACCCTGTGCCACGTGGAATCCTTTGACTCACCTACAGGTCCACCTGTGCATCCTTCTCTACACTAGCCCACCACATGGCATCCTCTGATTTACTGCCTCTGCTTTGCACCAGATCTTGCCATGTGTCTAGAGTGTCACATGTCACCATGGATTAATGGCTTAATGGTAAGATGTTGTGCATCTTTCTCAGTAAGCCATTAAGTCATCCATTGATTTTGACTGCCTCGATATTTGTGCCCAAACCTATAGCCTATTAGCCAACTCATCTGCTATGTCATACTCATGGATCCCCCCAAAATATGGGTTTTTGTCCTCTGTGCATGATTCCCAATGCACCCGCCACCTGTGTGTGCATAGCTTCCAACTTCATCTTCATATCACTTAGTGTGCATTTTTGCTTTTACATACTTTGAATCTCCTATTTCCCATGCATGTGGGACTAATAATTTTAGTTTTCTAAAGATTACTATGCTTCTCTGCGCCAAAACATTGGGCCCACAAATGAAATCATGCCACTAGCCAAGGGGCCCGCCAGTGGGCCTCTTGGCTCTTTCTTCAAACATCAATACAAGTGTCATAACATATAAACATTTGAGAAAACTCAAACCCACCCAATGTGGGATAATACATGTTACCTTTTTCCAAACAAACTGTGCCTCCTCTATATGTTGTGCAATCCCTCTTTACTACTAATCCTGCACAGCTCTATGAATGTATTGCACTACTCTTTGCAAACACTCCATGCAACATTTCTCTATTTTAAAACTAGCACTGGTAATATGATGGAAAAGGTTGTGGAATCTCCCTTTTCAAATGTGTTGCATGTGGTCTCTTTCAAACAACGCACGGGCTCCTCCAAACAACTTCTACATCTTATTGCCTTTGCACAAACCATTAACGTGTTTGTTTGTGCTTCATATTCTAATCTTGAGTTCTAGTATACCAGCCCATAATCCATCTGAAATGTGGCTCCATACTGCTTAACCTATGAGATTTATACTATGTGCAGCTCATTTAAATTTTAAAACAACTTACATACTCGTCTGTGTTTTCATATGCTATTAGCTTAAATCTCTGTTAATTTTGGTATTGCACCTACCAAATTCACTATTCAATGATGCACAGACCCTTTTTCTTTTACACATTGCCAATTGCATATGCTAATAATTTTTAATGTTTTAAAAAAATTCTTGTCTTTTCTCCAACGTAATCTCCATCTTTTGATTTGGGCAGCTTCTTTCACTATCAAGGCAGGTGACATGCTGACAATGGTTATGGTACTGGCTTTACACCTGCCGATTTGTATCCCTTTTGCAAAGTTTTTTTGAAAACTTTACTTGCCAAATAATGTGCAGGGTATCTTTTATGCATTGACACCTTGTTTCATTTATTAATTTCAGTTGCCCCAAGTGTGACCTTTGTTATGTGTGGGCTATCTTATGTAATGTTGTGCTGATTTTGCTGCAAACATCTCCAAAATGCTCCTTCCATCTTCAGTGTGACCTCTTCTTTGACAGCTCTTTTGAGTTTGAAACAGTTCATTTGCATTGCCTATGTTTCCATTTCAAACTAGAATACTATCCCCTCACCAAATATATTCATGCCTGTTCATACTATTTTACGAGAATTGTTCATGCTTTCACATTTTTTCACATAACCCATTTTGTGCACAACCTGTAATCTCTCCATTTGACCCCAAGAAATTGTGTTCCTTGTTCATTCTACAATCGTGCCATGCTTGGGATGACTTTGCAACATTCAGTCAAATAGTTTGAATGCCTTGCCTGTGGCTTCATGTGTGATCAGACCTTTTAAGGCGTCTTGTCAAATATTTTTCATATATTGTTTATGCGAGTGTGCTTCCACATCGTATTTCTGCATCTATCATGGTGAATACAAGGGGAACCCCAAACTAATTACCCTAAGTCCCTTCATCAGTGTTGCTTCTCATTCCTTCTACAAATACTCGTATTAAAACACTTTGTCATACAAGTTATGTGCATTGTTTGTGCATAAATCCCTGACACCCCCTTTTGAGGAATAGTCCAATGGTTTACACATTGATTTTGGCATTTTCTCAAAATAACTAAATACTTTCAACAAGTCCATTTGAAACAGTTTCCAGATTCTACAATGCCGCCCATTTACACTTTATGCATTCCTACAATCATTACATTGCATTCCCATAACATAGTTATATGAGTGATGTTCTATCTCATTAAATTCTTGATAAAGCACAAGTTCAATGGCATTAAATCCCAATTCCTTGAAGTGTTCCAATTTTTTAACTAGAGAAATATATGTCCCGGGATGATTAACATTGCTTGATCCATGTTTGGAAAAACCACAAACATGCACTTCATAACTAAAAGATCCTTTTGTGGAAGTTTCATAGGCAAGTCCCTTTTCAAATCAACTCATCATCAAGAACTATTACCATACCAGTCATTTGAGGCCAACAATCTCCTCCATTTTGTAAAAGAGAAAGCAACCTATTTATATAATAAAATTTGAATTCTTGAATTCCAGTTTGCACACCACCTCTTTTAAATTGATTTTATTAACAACTTAACCTCAGGAACTAGCTTCAAAAACTGATAAAAACAAGTAACTAGAAAATGGCGCTGGGCACACACATTCCATGGTTGACATTCTTCCATATTTCAAAGTGACATCTGAAAAAACCAAATAAGTAAAAATATTTTAATCATCCAAGTTTCCTCTTCAGAATAATTCTGCAAATTACCCTGTCAAAAAGAATGAAATGCATTTGGTTTCGACTTTGAAAACAAGTCAAGCGACCTCCTAAAGACCCAAGCTTCTGGATATTGGAAGTATGTTATATGGAGAGCATGAATCCATAAAGGTGGCTCTTGATGACACATTCAGATACATTTGATAGACACTTGAAAGTAGCCATTTGGAATTACAAAAATTACAACATGAGGAATACTGATTTCTGCAAATGAAAAGCATCTGGGGCAGTGTGCATACAAAACCCTCCTGATCTGAGACCTTGCAAACTTGAAGTAAATTTGGTATACAATATAGGGGCACCATTTTATTGATATTAACAATCACAATATTTGATAGATAACATCACAAACATATATAACATCACGAACAGGGCCTCTGACTAAACTATGCAACTTATCTGCATTAAACTGTTAGAAATTGCAAACAGAATCAGATTGAAAAATTGCCTAGACGGATTCATCATGGCCTAAAAATATTCATGGTAGCACATTTCCATGCCTAAAATATAGGGGAGCATTCAATTTTCTATCCCATTCAACCGGGTGTAAACTTGTAAGACCTCAAAGTCAGCAACTTCATAATCCTGGACTTTCACATTCTGAGAATCAGCATTAATAACAAATAGAATAGCCTTGGGAAACTTATCATATGAACTCATAAGAATCTAAAAATGAAAATGAAGCTTATCTCTCATGCCTACAAAATCTCATACCCATCCTTATATCATGAAACTCTATCAGGTCAAAGATGCAAGCATGCAAAGAAGGCCATTTGCTATAATAAGGCAATATACAGAATGCAGATTTAAGTGAACACCTTTAAACAACTGTCTCCAAAAAATATCAAATCTGAATTATGAAAGTTGTGACTCATTTCATCTACCCCATGATAGGTTTTTCACATGTTCCCCAATCTGTATCTTATGAAAATCATCAGGTCACATTTTACTTGCACTTCAAGTAGGCTTCTTCGAAAAGTTTTCAAGGGTACTCACCGTGCCTTAGAGAAAATTTTGAATTGGTCACTCTAAATTTGTGCAAAATTTGAGAGTACCAACATTGGATCTATCTGGGGACACATGCCCCTTGTGGGCACATAGACAATTTATAATCTCTTGGTGAAGCAGACCACTCAAAAAATAGACTTCTTTTAAACTTCCCAAAACTGGGTTCCTTATTGAAAACACAAAACACCTAACACACAACTGAAAGAAAAGTGGCTTTAAAACATGTACAATATTTACAAATTTCCTTACACCATCAAACTAAAATCATCACTTACCCCTATCAAATGTTGGATTCTCATCATTCATCAGTATGATCATTCTGTAAAACCTCTTTCCAAGCAATCGACTATTATGAAAATTCTTTGCACAATTCATGCCACTATCACACTTCTCTCTGTTATCACACCAATCATCTTGTGACATAACCAAATCATGCATTGGCTGAAAAGATCCATAATCTAAAAAAATGTCCTTTGCATTCAAAACATGGTGAACATTCATATGGAACATGATATTCTTCATTATCAAGCTTCTTGACATGCTCAAATAAATACTCAACTAGCTGCAATGGAAATTTAAAACATTCAAACTCAACCCCATAATCAACATAATAATGATTTACCTTAGTGAATTATTGGACATCAAAGAAAGGATTCTCACACTCAACCCCATACATACTAGACCAATATTTCAGAAGATGATTTTGAGTTGTAACTTTTGATTTTAGACTTGGTTCATAATAAGAAACTTCATTCATTTCCAAGCTAAAAGAATCTTCAAAATCAATACTAGAAGAAGATTGATCATTAGAGAAGGATACTGAATCAGATATTTCATCCTGGTCCCTATATTCATTCTTTTCATAATCTGATATATCATTCAAATCAACTAAACTTTCAACTATATCCTCATACAAAGGATTAGAAACCACACGGAAACCTTTCTCAAAATCTGAATAGAAAAACATCGGTTGATCCATATCTACTTCTCCATCAATGAGCGGATTAAGAACTTCATTATATCCCCAAACACTTTCAAAATCACAGTCATCCTCATCCATGATAGGAAAATATGAATCATCATCTTGCTGATGAGAATGTTGAAAAGGAACATCACCAACTGTTTGAAGAAGCTCTTGTGCTAACACATCACATACATAATTATTTGCAAGTTTGGATTCATGCATACACACATTAGTTGGTTTTTTATAGAGAAAATTTGGGACACATAGAGCTGGATTACACACATGTTGAGACTTATCCACTCCTTCTGAGCATATTATACAACTTCTTGGCTCAACATCAGCCTCATGAGAAATATAACAAGCATTGCTAGGAGATTCATAAGACAAATCCAGAATTGGAGCAACGTGTTGGTAATTATATGAATCAACATTTACAAAATATTCAGAAAATTTATCACTTACATGATCGTTAGAAGGTTGTCTTTGAACCTCTATTTCTGAAAAAGTCTCATCCCTTACTTGTTCTTACCTTTGTCTCAACTTGAAACTGAATGTGTGTAGAAGAGTTAGCAAAAAATTTATACTTCTAGTTGAAATCTGCATTCTCAATCTGATTTGTATTAGTTATTTGTGTTTCATTTAGGGCAGAAAACTCACCAAAATTCTGAGAATTCCATGGAGATTATGCACTTTTATATTCAGTCCTATATGTGGTCCCAAGAAAAGTTGTATTTTCAGATTTATGACTTCTCATGAAACCAAAAGTCATCATTCCTTTAATGTCCCTCGCCATCTGACATGATTGATATAAATTCTAAGGTTATTTATCTCTCATCTTGTAACTCATGTTTTTATCAAACGCACACAAGTATATAACCAAAGCCATGGCATCTTGGGGTCTACACCTATCAGGAATTTTCTTCAAAGTCTTCATAAATCTGAGATTGAAATTAGATACCATCTCCTTATCTTGAATATGAGTATCAAAGAGATCAGCAATTAATTCATATTCACTAACCCATTCTTTGTACTTTTCATTGAATGCTTGTTCCAATTATTTCCATGAGCTGATAGATTGTGGCAACAAAAATGAGAATCATTCTCTTGCCTCATCCGTTAAATACTGTGTAAACAACTTCATAATGATATCCTTATGGACAACATCAAAATACTCTATCATATTAATGAATTCATTCAAATGCTTCTCATCCAATTAATCTTTTATACCACTGAACTTTGGAAAATGTTTTCTGATTTCGGATGGAATAAAATTTGGGTAACCCGGAATGCCATTGAAATTCAAGGCTGCATACAATTTAATGTTGAGAGCCTGCTTACTATATTTTTGAGACATCTTATTAGGCACGGTTACTCTCAACATACACAAGGCTGGAAATAAATTACAAAATATATTCCCAAATGCCTTCACCGATACTTCAGTTTAACCATAAAGAACTTGACCAAACTTTTCAAGCCACTTGCATACCACAACCAAAAATGAAAGCTGAAACTAACAACATAGTAGTATGCAAACCATATTTTAATACTTTTCCTAGGGAAACAATTCTCAATTCTTTCTCAAAGAAAATGAGGATTACTTGGATAATTATCTTGCTGTTGTCCTTCTTTATTTCTTTCTAATTTTGTCAATCCACCACTGAATCTTTCAAGCATTTGCAAGATCCTTGCTGCAAGTGTCTCCCACTAATCATCAAATTTATTTATTAAATGCACACTGGTGCATAGATATTTTAGATTCGCCACTCACTGCTGTGAGAATGAATAAAAAATCAATAGAAAAAGGACAAGTTGGGATTCAAACAAAGATAGCAGACTTTTGACAAGTCAATTAAATCTGACACATTTCTTTCATAAAGAAAACATTCAGAATTCTTTTGACAACAATAATCAGGCTGACAATTGGGATTTGAAGAACTTTAAGATTTACAAACTTTTATAACTCTATCCTCAAATGGATATGGAAAAAATGACTGGATTTATAAACAAAAAGGCGAGGAGTCTAGATCAACTTGATAAACCTGAATTATTTAGGACAATAATGAAATTAGAGGTTCTTTGGAAGTTCAGCAAAATTTCTTACATCTCTCCCCAGCAGAGTCGCCATTTTGTTGGTGACTCGGATGGGTCAAATAATATAACCAATGAAACACCAAAGACTCTTTAAAAGTTTAGCAATATTTTTCTATCTCTTTCCCCAGTAGAGTCATCATTTTGTTGGTTTTTTTTTATGCTGTGATTATTGAATAGAAACCTTTTCACTCTCTGATAGATTTTACAGATTAGCCAAATCCCACTATTCAACCAAAACTAAAAAGGACCAATTAACAAGGATGTGGATCCGTCCTTCTACACTTTAGGTTCTACAAAACCAAGGGGGGACATCCTTCAATGCCTTAAATACTCTGTTTGGCATCAATCAACAACAATCTCACAAAGGCTTCAACACGACCGAGAGATACTAGGTGACCGACTAATCACCCATTGAACATCGACCTTGAAGTGGAGCATGAGATTAGTACAACCACAAACCACATAAAAACTTTAGATATTCAGAGTTTAAATTCAATTTGCAGAACATAGCCAAGACTAATTTTTCATGTATTAACAAGGAATATATTGATTTCTGATCAGTGCCTTGTCCATTGGGCAATAATTTTAGTTCATGATAAGCATACAACAACAAACTACTATCAAAGACTCAAAGCCATGCATACAAATGAAATCAGACCATACACTACTTATACAAATCCTTATGCAAATAGATGAAACTTGTGTCATATCCATAGCTTTATTTAATTTGATTCTAAATAAGAACTAAGGACTAATAACACATACATATATGAATCCATGCAATGAATCAAAAAATTCATAATCCAAATGAACAACATGAAGGAGAGACTTGAATCTGAGAAAAATTGCATTAAGTGTGATGAATCTTGCTTCTGTACCAATCTGATCTACAACATTTACCACTTCAACAATATGCAAAAGATATGAAAACCATATATTCTATCTAATAACAAATCTAATACAGTCCAATAAACTATATCCTAATGGAACCATAAAATAACTGGACATTGCGGGAGCCAGTACTCTGCAACACACTATGGAGACTAGGATTTGGAACTGAATAACAATGGAAGAAATTTGCATAAGTAGAAAGAGAAAAAGCATCAGATTCATCCTCCCTTAAACACCTGTCCCTTCTCCCAAATATCTTGAACTGAACCTTTTACAACTGCTCAAACAATCTGATTTTATATGCAGAAATGTCTTCTTTGTTTTCCCAAATTTAAGATGAGTCATTGTTTCTTCATTATTTTCAAATTGATTTCATTCTACACCAAAATGGATTGCAAAACCAAATTCCTCATTTTGAGACCTTTCCAGAAATATATGATACTTGGTATTTTGGACAAAATTTGACCCCTCAACCATTAAATCAAACACTTCCTCCCGTGCATACCCTTTTCAACAGATTTGAAATATTTGTGTATTTTCAATAGTTAGACTATTGAATTAAGATGACATTTTTAAAAAAAATTTGCATATTTTATCTTTTATCCTTATTTCACCCAGTCTTAATCAACTTGTGAGACTTGTCAATCAGGCTTAATGGCTTAATGGTTAGATGTTGAGCACTTTATCATTAAGCCATTAAGTGGACCCTAGGATTAAGTTCAACATGAAAGTTCTTTAACCTTTTCAATTTTGAAATAAAATCATTTTAAATTTCAAATTAATCCCTTTTAATCTAAAGTGCACCAGATTGTGCCATGTGGCACCCTTTGATTGGCTCTGTATGTCCACTAGGTTCCATGTCACGTGCCATGTGGCATCCTCTGATTCACCCGTAGGTCCACCTGTGCATCCTTCTCTACATTGGCCCGCCATGTGGTATCCTCTGATTCACTGCCTCTGCGCTGCACCAGATCTTGCCATGTGTCTAGGGTGTCACATGTCGCCATGGCTTAATGGCTTAATGGTTAGATGTTGTGCAGCTTTTTCATTAAGCCATTAATTCATCTGATGATTTTGACCACCTTGAGATTTGTGCCCAAACCTGCAGCCTATTAGCCAACTCATCTACCATGTCACACTCGTGGGTCCTGCCAAAATATGGGGTTTTGTCCTTCAGGAATGCTTCCCAATGCACCCACCACCTGTGCGTGTATAGCCTCCAGTTTCATCTTCATTTCACTTAGTGTGCATTTTTGCTTTTAGATACTTTGAATCTCCTATTTCCCATGCATGTGGGACTAATGCTTTTAGTTTTCTAAAGCTTACTTTGCCTCTTTGCGCCAAAACATTAGGCCCACAACCGACATCATGCCACTAACCAAGGGGCCCACCAGTGGGCCTCTCTGCTCTTTCTTCAAACATCAATACAAGTGTCATAACATATAAACATTTGAAAAAAACTCAAACCCGCCAAATGTGGGATAATACATTTTACCTTTTTCCAAACAAACTATGCCTCCTCTATATGTTGTGCAATCCTTCTTTACTACTAATCCTGCGCAGCTCTGTGAATGTATTGCGCTACTCTTTCCAAACACTCCAAGTAGCATTTCTCTATTTTAAAACTAGCACTGGTAATATGTTGGAAAAGGTTGTGGAATCTCCCTTTTCAAATGTGTTGTGTGTGGTCTCTTTCAAACAACACGCGGGCTCCTCCAAACAGCTTCTACATCTTATTGCCTTTGCACAAAACATTAACATGTCTGTCTGTGCTTCATATTCTAATCTTGAGTTCCATTATACCAGCCCATAATCCATCTGAAATGTGGCTCCATACTGCTTAACCTCTAAAACTTATGCTATGCGCAGCTCTTTTAAATTTTAAAACAACTTACATACTTGGCTGTGTTTTCATATGCTATTAGCATAAATCTTTGTTAATTTTTGTATTGCACCTACCAAATTCATTATTCAATGAAGTGTTTTGACTTACCTCCTATCCTGCGCAATACCTTAAATTTTTTGATTAATTTCATGCGCTGGCTGTCTCTTGTGTAGACCTGCTATTTAATTCCTCCATGTTTTTATTATGTGCAGCATTCTAGCACTTACACTTTTACAATGCCTAGCGCAGGATCATCTTGGATGTTATTTGCTTGTTCCTTGTTGTTTTGAAACATTGCATTTTTATTGTTTTAAGTTTCAAAGTCTTCTTTGCTCCATATGATGCGTAGGCCCTTTTTCTTTTACACATTGCCAATTACATATGCTAATAATTTTTAATGTTTTAAAAAACTCCTTGTCTTTTCTTCAGCGTAATCTCTATCTTTTGCTTTGGGAAACTTCTTTCACTATTAAGGCAAGCGACATGTTGGTAATGGTTATGGTACTAGCTTTACACTTGCCTATTTGTATCCCTTTTGCAAAGTTTTTTGAAAACTTTTGCCAAATGATGCGCAGGGTATCTTTTATGCATTGACACCTTGTTTCATTTATTAATTTCAATTGCCCCATGCATGACCTTTGTTTTGTGTGGGCTGTCTTATGTAATGCTGCCCTGATTTTGCTGCAAACATCTCCAAAATACTCCTTCCATCTTCAACGTGACCTTTGCTTTGAAAACTCTTTGGAGTTTGAAACAATTCATTTGCATTGTCTATGTTTCCATTTCAAACTACAATACTATCTCTTCACCAAATATATCTATGCCTTTTCATACTGATTTACGGGCATTGTTCATGCTTTCACATTTTTTCACATAACCCATTTTGTGCACAGCCTGTAAGCTCCCCATTTCACTCCAAGAAATGGTCTTCCTTGTTCATTCTAAAATCACACCATGCTTGGGATGACTTTACAACATTCATTCAAATAGTTTGAATGCCCTGCTTGTGGTTTCCTGTGTGATCAGACCTTTTAAGGCATCTTGTCAAACAATTTTCATATACTGTGTATGCGAGTGTGCTTCCACATCGTGTTTCTACATCTATCATGGTGAATACAAGGGGAAACCCAAACTAATTACCCTAAGTCCCTTCATTAGTGCTGCTTCTCATTCCTTCTACAGATACTCGTATTAAAACACTCTGTCATACAAGTTGTGTGCATAAATCCCTGACACCCCCTTTTGAGGAATAGTCCAATGGTTTACACATCAATTTTGGTATTTTCTCAAAATAACTAAATGCTTTCAAAAAATCTATTTGAAACAGTTTCTAGATTCTACAATGCTGCCCATTTACACTTTGTGCATTCCTTCAATCATTACATTGCATTCCCATAACATAGTTATATGAGTGATGTTCTAGCTCATTAAATTCTTGACAAAGCACAAGTTCAATGGCATTAACTCTCAATTCCTTGAAGTGTTCCATTTTTTTTAACTAGAGCAAGATATGTCCCGGGATGATTAACATTGTTTGATCCATGTTTGGCAAAACTACAAACATGCACTTCATAACTAAAAGATCCTTTTGTGGAAGTTTCATAGGCAAGTCCCTTTTCAAATCAACTCATCATCAAGAACCGGTACCATACCAGGCATTTGAGGCCAAAAATCTCCTCCATTTTGTAAAAGAGCAAGCAACCTACTTATATAATAAAATTTGAATTCCTGAATTCCAGTTTGCACACCACCTCGTTTAAACTAATTTTATTAACAACAATTAGCCTCACGAACCATCTTCAAAAACTGATAAAATCAAGTAACTGGAATATGGCACTGGGCGCATGCATTCCATGGTTGATATTCTTCCATATTGCAAAGTGACATCTGAAAAAACCAAATTTAAAAGATTTTAATCATCCAAGTTGCCTCTTCAGAACAATTCTACAAATTACCCTGTCAAAAACAATGAAATGCATTTGGTTTTGACTTTAAAAACAAGTCAAGCGACCTCCTGAAGACCCAAGCTTCTGGATATTGGAAGTATGTTATATGGATAGCATGAATCTAGAAAGGTGGCTCTTAATGACACATTCAGACATATTTGGAAGACACTTGAAAGTAGCCATTTGGAATTACAGAAAATGACAATGATGAATACTGATTTTTGCAAATGAAAAGCATCCGGGGCAGTGTGCATACAAAACCCTCCTGATCTGAGACCTTGCAAAATTGAAGTAAATTTGGTCTAAAATATAGGGGCACCATTTTATTGATATAACCAATCACAGTATTTGAGATATAACATCACAAACAGGGCCTCCGACTAAACTATGCAACTGATCTGCATTAAACTGTTAGAAATTGCAAACATAATCAGATTGACAAATTGCCCAGACGGATTCATCATGGCCTAAAAAATATTCATGGTAGCACATTTCCATGCCTAAAACATAGGGAGCATTCAATTTTCTATCCCATTCAACTAGGTGTAAACTTGTAAGACCTCAAAGTCAGCAACTTCGTAATCCTGAACTTTCACATTATGAGAATCAACATTAATAACAAATAGAATAGCCTTGGGAAACTTATCATATGAACTCATAAGAATTTTCAAATGAAAATTAAGCTTCTCTCTCATGCCTACAACACCTCAGACCCATCTGTATATCATGAAACTCTATCAAGTCAAAGATATAAGCATGCAAAGTAGGCCATTTGCTATAATCAGGCAATATGCATAATGCAGATTTAAGTGAATACCTTTAAACAACTGTCTCCAAAACATATCAAATCTGAATTCTGAAAGCTATGACTCATTTCTTCTACCCCATGATAGGTTTTTCACATGTTCCCCAATCAATATCTTATGAAAATCATCAGGTTACATTTTACTTGCACTTCAAGTAGGCTTCTTCGAAAAGTTTTCAAGGGTACTCATCGTGCATTAGAGAAAATTTTGAATTGGTCACTCTAAATTTGTGCCAAATTTGAGAGTACCAATAGGTTCCACACAAGTGATGTTCTTTATCAACTTAATGACATTCTTCTTATCATTCTTCAACTTTACTGTTCTTGAAGTGATTGCCATTGTATTTCAAATTTAGGGATTTTCCAAAAATAACAACAGAGTTCTTCGGTACGCTCGATACTTACTTCGATCTGTTTAATTGTTGAGTGAATATTTTTGAGTGTGTTGGATCGAGTCAAGGTCACTCTATTATCTTCTCTCTTTTCACTTTGTATTCACTCTACTCTTTCTTCTCAAATTGCGTGTGAGAAATGAAGTGCTTCCGTCAAGTATTTATAGACTTTTCCCCTAAGTTTGTCATAAATGCTCAACAACTCATCGGGTCATGAAGACGGAGTTCATTGGGAAGACTCTCAAATAAAATTCTTAGTGTTGATAGGATACTCAGGATGACTATTAAGATTGTTTCTTTCACCAACGGATATCGGTGTTGTGTCAAGAAAACTTTGTGATTTTGCTTCCTTACCAATGGGTGTCGGGTTACATTAACAACTTAGCCTTTTTATGTGTTGATCGACAATTCTCTCCAAGTGTAGACAACTCATCCTTTATATTCACCGATGATTTTAGATATGTGTTTACTGGTGGGGTTGATTTCTCAGAATTGTAACAAGTAACATAATATGCATCTTTATTCATGCAGATTTTGACTATCTATCAATTTGTTTAATGGAACTTATGCAAAATATGACTTGGTGTATTACAGTTCCATACTTACTTGTTCATCTTTAGGCGGGGGTGGTGATGTCACTAGATCCATGGGATGAGGTTTCACCTACTGCATTGCCTGGTCCAGCTTCCTCAATGGTTGAGGCTTTCCTCCACATTTGCTTTCTCATTTTCTTGATGTCTTCAATGGTGTTACCATTTGCAAAAGTGGTGGTTTCTGTTATTTAGTCTCGGTAGTCCTTCTTTAGATGTCCAACCTTATGACAATGTAAACATTCCATTCCTGGGTTGGTCAAGCCTCTAGACCTTTTGGTCCATGTTCTCATGCAGTTTGCATATATGTGACCATATCTACCACATCCTGTGTAGTTTATCCATGTATTGTAGTCCCAAACATATGAATTACCGAATCTTCTTGGTTTATATGCATTTTCTTCAATTTTGGGTTTCCATGCTTCAATTTTCTTCTTCCTGCATTCTAGAGATGTGTGCCCATGCATTTTTCAAGTGGGACAATACTTTTCCATATAGGTTTCCTTCTTTGGTTCTTTCACCTTTGATTTACATTCATGTGCTTTATGTCCTTTCTTGCTGCAATTATAACAATGTCCTATGAATGTAAATGTGGATTTAGGAATACCTTTTTCTTTGCTCCTACAAAAATTTGAGGTGTGGCCTTGCTTTCCACAGTGATTGCATGTCAGCTTCCTTGGTCTAGGATTAGTGTAGGCATCTTTTGAATCAGCTTCATTTGATGACTCTCCATGCTCAGTGTACCCTAGTCCACTATTGGTGTTGGGTCTTCTTTGTGCATTCAAGAATTCATCCATCCTTTTTGTACCCTCTTCAGCTCTCTTAATCATGTCATTATACTATTGTTGAATTCTAGCCTCATGCTTTAGTTTTTCATTCTCTTCTCTACGTTCACTGATAATTTGTATTCTTTCAATGAGTTCCACATTCATTTTGTTTGCTTCTTGACTCATAATAATAATCTTATTAGTTACCTCATGGTGACGCTCTATAAGTATTTGTATCTCAGACTCCTTTTCTTGTATCTTGTCTTTGATCTTTCTTCTATCATCAATTGCTAGAGTTATTTCTTGTTTAGCTTGCCTTGCATTATTCATGACATCAATCATTCTTACCATCTGTGTCTCTTGACTGATTTGCATAGATTTGACTTGTCCAGCCAGATGTAGATTGATCTCAGTTAGGCTTTTGATGCTTTCTTCTGATGTATCTAATTCCGTGCTTGTATTTGATCCTAAACACTCAAACAAATTTGGAATCTCTTCCTCATGATAATCTATCTCATTATAGCGAGAAGCCATAGTCTTTCTTTCATCCAATAGCTATCTCATATTGATTCTAGCTTCTTTATACTGTTCATAAAACATCTAAATTTCAAGATTTTTATTCTCAATAGTTTTATCAAGTTTGTACTTCTCCATTGTATGATCTTTTCACTTAATCCTTTAAGATTTCTAATAAGAGACTTAGCTTTGATACCAATTTTTGGGATTAATGGGAAGTATTACTAAGAGGGGAGGGGTGAATTAGTACCTCTAAAACTTTTAACACTTTTCACCTTTCATCATTAGTAATCAAATTCTACTATATTACCGACCATATCTGATGTTCTTTCTTATGCATGTAGTATTAATTCATAAAATAAATTATATGCAACATTCATATAAACATTCATGAAAGTAATAGACACATAACACAAGATATGATATTGTAGAAAACTCCTGTTAGGAAGTAAAAACTGTGGTGGGGATGGCACCCACAAAACTTCACTATCTGTAGAATGGAAGGGAGCTGGTAAAGGCTTACAATTTGATCACTTCTGATGATCTACCCTCTTAGGAGTATTAATGTGGAGACCTGTTAGGATCTACTATGTTAAGATCTTTAGCAGCACTGATGTAGTGTGCACTCGGTTAAGAGATTTACAATAGGACTGTTAAGTCCACCTTCCTTGAAAGGATTTCTTAAGTGTACCCCACTTGTTAGAATGTGTACAATATGTTTTACTTGACTGTATACAATCTATAATTTCTAATTATAGATCTGTTAAAGCTCACAGTATATGAATATCACCTATAGTGATTGATTAATACCTTTTCCTACTCGTCGGTAGACTTTGTTCTGTTCTTAACAACTGATTTGATCTTTGTTTATGTTGTTGCATGAATTTTCTTGTCTGATCCTTAGATGATCTCAGTGGCTACAATCATCATCGAACAACATGTTCATAATTGATTGAGCATCTATTTATACAAGTATTTGACCTATTTTAGAATCATGCATTACAATGTTAACTCTAGATCCAAGGTATACAACTTGACCTTGATCCTTTAGTTTTCATGTTTTAAATAAGTTAGAATGATAAAAACAATAATAAATACATTGCTTTCTCCTCACGTAATGAATTTAAAACAAATCAAGAAGCTAAATATAAAACTTTAGTGATTTATCTGGCATGGAAAGTCAGATCCACTTTTTGTGGGATGTAACTGACTGTCGGTTGTTGATCGTTGGTGTGAACTGAAAGTCTGTCGGTATTCCTTCTTTGAACTGATTGTTGGGTTCCCTTCTTCTATTGGGTTCCACTCTTGACTATTTCATTGGGTTGCACTGTTGGTTACTCGTCGGATTCCTTTGTCCTTTTTGTCATTGAGTAACACTGAATAGTGTTTCTTGAGATGCTTTATACTTGGCAGTATCGGTAACCTTGGCGTCGGGTAGTGTTGTGCCCTGTCTATCGGTGTGGTATAAACCAATGGTGTTTATCATGTTTTTCCTTGCATATACTAATGGAAAAATATAATGTCTTCAAGCCAACTCTTGACGAATAAAATGATGGATATTTTTCTTTAGTTGGTTTCTTGATCTAAACTCCAGTGTTTGTCTAATGACCTTCTTTATCATTTACATCAGATTTCTTGTCTACAAGAGTTAGTAGTTTACAGCAAAAGGGGCTTCAATGATATAAACCTATAAATTAACCCCTAAGTATGCATGTGTAGAAACATATAATGAATGTTCAGCTCTGATGAAATGGATGCATAAAGATAGAGTAAATGCAAGCACATAAACATGTGTTGTATGCACAAAAAGAGTAAAATTATAGAAAATATGGATGAAACTACTCCTGGTGAAAATTTTGTAGATGGAATTGATGCATAGAAATAGAAGATGTATGCACAAAAAATGAAAAATGAATGTATAGCTCTGCGAAAATAGATGTGCAAAAATGACCCGAAAACTTCTCTACACATGAAAAAAAAAACTCAATTTTTTTTTCTTAATTCTGGGGCTTGGCCCCACGGTGGGCACAAAAAATGTATGCAAATTTTATGTATATTCTACATAATCTAATCACCAATCCACTAATTGGTTAAAAATCCTATCTAACAATAAAAAACATAATGAAGGGCTTGGCCCTTTGGTGAAATGGTGGGGCTTCTTGCGTGTAGTGCCTACAACCAAGGTTCAAGTCCCCATGGGGTCGCTCTCTATCATGGTTCTCAATGGAGAGTTGTTACCTTGACCCTTGGTGAAATAGTGGGGCTTCTTTCTTGTAGCGTTTATAGACAAGGTTCAAAAATTTTAGGGCTTGGCCCTTTGGTGAAATGGTGCGCTTCTTTCCTGGAGTGCCTACAACCAAGGTTCAACAATCTTAGGGCTTGGCCCTTTGGTGAAATAGTGGGGCTTCTTTCCTATAGTGCCTACAACCAAGGTTCAACTGCCCATGGGGTCGCTCTCTATCATGGTTCTCAATGGAGATTTGTTACCTTGACCCTTGGTGAATAGTGGGGCTTCTTTCCTGTAGAGCTTACAGCCAAGGTTTAAAAATTTTGTGGGGACCACCCTGTAATGCAATGGTTATTGCGCACCATCAAAAGAGGGAAGTCCTATGTTTGAATCTCAGCATGTTGATATGATGGATTGTACACTCCCCTGCCCTAGGCAACCCGATGGCAGGTTGTGCACGATGGATGAAGAGATATTAGTGTGGTTGCACAATGGACAAGGTACATGATGGATAAGGTGAATGTTTGGCATAGATACGTGTAGCATGATGAACTTTGGCCAGTTAGAGGATGTTTCCTTGAGCTGGAGAACGCGGTGTAAATGGCAGTGGGAGTAGGCGCGACAGGATGGTGCGCAGGAGTCATAAGGTTGATGCCACTGATATTGCCGTCGGGAGTCATAAGGTGGTTGGTTGGCACTGATATTTCCGTTGGGAGTCATAAGGTGATTGACATGGGAGGCATAAGGAGTTTGGCGTGGGAGTTAGAAGGTGATTAGCACCACGTGAGGTATAAGGTGGTCTTCATGGGAGTCATAAGGTGGCTATCGATGCTCAGAGTGATAAGGGTGGTCATTGATATAGGTGGTCTTCACGTAGGGGAGATATAAGGAAGGGTGTAATACTACCATTGGAGGGATAAGGATTGTAATAGGATGGAAAAAATGCCAATCAATTCTGAGGATGAGGTCCCTAAAAAATGTGGCCTCACTGGTTCATAGCTCCAGTCAAAAGTGATTACCAAACATAAAAAAAATTAAAAACACAATGAAATATGAAAGATAAACTATAAAAAATACAAACGTTACCTTACACTTACTCTTTGTATCTTGATTCCATTGTTCTCCTAGCTTTGAATTCCTAGTTTTGAGCTCTCAGATTTTAACCAACTTCAGCAAGATGCCTTCAAAGTGTGGAATGTAGTGATTATGCAAATTCAATTTAGAATAAACTCCTAAATGATCTAAAAGCTATGATACAAGATGGATGAACAACTAAGATGATTTTAAGAGATGATGATACTACAAACTAGATGATATGATTATGTTATGATCTTATCACAAATGCAAAAAATGCACATAAAATTACTAAATTCTCTAGAATGCTCAAGATTACTAATCCTCCAAGATTTTCTATTTTTTCTCTAAGAGGTTAAAAGGTGCTCATTTTATAGATTTTTGTAGCCCTAAAGCCTATGTAGTAGAATTGAATGGATGAGATTGAAAGGTGGAAAATTCAATGGATAGGATTGAATTGGTAGGAGAGGTTGAGAAGAATGAGAAATTATTTGGAATGTGAGAGAAAATAGGGGGAATGTTCCTCCTCTAATGGAAAGAAGGAGGGTGATGAGGGAAGGAGAGACACATGTCAAGTGTCTCTCCATGAACCTTGAGAGGAAGAAGGAATGACCTTTTCCTCAATGAGACTCTTTGAAAAAGTGTCCCTATGAGTCATTTTTTACCATATGATGTGACTAGACAAGCCACTAATATGTAGGCAAGGTGGTATGGACCAAGTCCTATGAGGACATGTGGTCTAAGACCAAGTCTTAGAAGGTCACATGCCCTTTCTAACCCCTTAAGAATAGATAAAATAGGCTAATTAATAAATAAAATTATTTATTTATTTTAGCCAAGGGTGAGGTGTTATGTGAGGTGGACTAAAGTGACTTGGTCATGTGATGATGAGGAAATTAGATAATTTTAGAAAATTACTTAATAGGGATAATTAGAAGACTTTGGTTTAGAAGAATAAGCTAAGTAAATTAACCAAATAAATTAAATCATTTATTTAGAAATAGAATAAAGGACTATTAATTAAATAATAAATATTTAATTAATAACTCAAGCCATTTTTTAGTGTATACACATGGGTCAATGAGTTTGACCCAAAAACTACATAGTTGAATCCTTATAGAAATATCACAATTTGACTTGTTGTGGAAAATATCTCCTACTTATTAGATATTTAATTTATTAATCAAAGTAATTATATTTTGATTAAGAATTTGAGATATGCCTTATTTCTAGTTTGTATAAGAACCCTTCATAGGCTCTAACTGTTGAGTTGTATTGTCTCAATATTTGTTTTGAAAGTTTATAATTTTTTGGGGGATTTTCAAGAGTTTTAGAACAAAAAGCAAATATACCATAATCTAAAATTCTGAAACAAATTGAAAGACTACTAAAATTTTGAATTTAACTCATTGTAAATTGTCAAATACAATGAATGCTTATTTTTAATGAAAGTACTAGTAAAAAACAAATTTTTTACCATAAAGAACCTGATTTTTATTCATAGAATGTTGATATAAACTGGTATGCTCAAACATTGGATGCAAATGCACTTTCAAACCCTCAAACCATTGGTCTCGACCCTCATGAATTTTATTTTATTTTTTTATTCTGCAATGTTAATATTGTCTTCTTTCTCTCTAACTGCTGAAAAACCAATATTGTTGAAGCACAAACAGAGTCTCTGAATGAAACTCTCAGATATGCCAAATTCACTAGATATTTCACCAGCTCAAATGGACACAAGGAAGAACTACATTCTCCAATGGTAGAAGTTGTAAACCCTTCTCAGAGCTCAAGATAGCTCAATGATCAAATAACAATAACAATGGTTGCCTTCTCTTTTTTCCAATGCAAGCATAAATGAGCTCCAAAACCTGAAATCATAATTCCACCTGTGATTTCTTTTCTTAAATTCATTAGAAAAATAATCATTAATTAAATTTAATGATTTAGACTTAGGAAACTCCCTTTAATATTTCACCTCGGTTAATAAATTTATTTGGCCCCATTCGATAAGAAATTGACCCTTCACTTAAGTGATTTAATATAGTTATTTTAAAATTTTAATATTAAATCATTATTCATTAGTTGTTGTTGGATCCACTAAAAATGCAATAACTCACTCAAAATTGAGAATCTAGCCATGCAGTCTGAAATAGGAGTCGGAGTAACTATTTCCCATGTGACCAAAATAATCTTGCTAAAAATATCAAACTCAACAAAAATGAAGTCTAAATCATCTCTCTCACCCAAATCAAAGGCATTGAGCTCTACAGACGTCGAATCACCAGACAACCAAACTCTCTTATGCTCAATCTCGCCCCCTATCCATCTCTATTATCCTATGAGGGTCTAATGATAGGCTAACCAATAGCTAGAATGGTGTCTCTAGCTAGAGGGGGACATCACAATCTGCCCTTCCTGAAATTTCTTGTCCTCAAGCAATCTCAACTTTGGATGTTGTAAAATCTCCTCACTCTCCCAAGTAGCACCCTCAATCAAAATATCCTTACATTTCACCATGTACTCTCTAATAGTACGCCTCCTCGAATTCCTCTCTCTAAACTCAATGATAGCCTTTGGAACTAAAACTAACTTCCCCTCATCATCCAAGGGTGGAAGCACTGCAGAAGGAACAATCTGGTGTCCTAACACCTTTTTGAGGCATGACACATAAAAAAACATTATGGAATCTGCTCCCTGCCAGAAAATCTAACTCATAAGCCACCTCACCAACTCTCCTAATCATCCTGAAGGGTCCATAGTATCGTGGCTTAATTTTCTCGGCACCACTCTTTTTGAGAGTAGGTTGGCGATAAGGTTGCAACATCAAATAGACCATATCCCCTACCTCAAAAGTTTTCTCATTCCTCTTATGATTTGTATATTTATTTTGTTGATTATGTGCCTTAGTGATATTCTTCTTAAGAGCCTTTACAATGTCCTGGCTCTCCTGTAATAGATCTCCAGCACTAGGCACTCTACTATCACTCAACAACAAATCCATGAAATGGGTGCCTCATACCCATATAATGCCATGAAAGGTGACATCTGAATAGACATGTGATAAGTCCCATTGTAGAAATACTCACATAGATAAATCCACTTAACCCAAGGCTTATGTTTCCATGCTATGTAGTTCCTGAGGTGTCCCTCCACCCATTTATTGACTATCTAAGTTTGTCCATCCGTCTAGGGGTGGTAGCTAGTACTCAGAGTGAGCTCTGTCTCACACAATTTGAATAACTCATACCAAAAATCACTCATAAACATGTTATCCCTGTTGGTGCCCAAAAATGATGAATTGGATTTCCTATGGACTTGCCAATCCAATGTTTGGAAAACCAATTGTATTTGGCCAACTAACGGGAATGATCGATTATGATCCTCTTCCCCTGCACTTCTAACTTTGCAAGACCAAGGTAGGTGAACATTTACCTTAACCACTATCTACTAGTTTAAGGTATTTTATAGCAGATAACTTGTGTACATAATTCAACCAATCTCTCAAGATGGAAAGTAGGCTTGAATAAATCAAATTGTAAGCAACATATCATAAACTGTAAACTGAAATACTTTGAGTAATTGAAAGAATGTTTAATAAATATGTATGTAAATTGAAATAAAAATATAGATAAGATATCACAAAACTATAACAATAAATTGAATAACTATAATCCAAATAATGATTAGACCAGTGCCTTATTCTATCACGGGCAAGATTCAAGATCATTCCAATCTTATGTTCAACCTTAGAGACAGTTTTACAAGAAAACTTATCACTTCAAAGGTGTTATGGAATGTACATGCAACCTAAAACAAATTCATAGATATTTCAAAAAGGTAATAC